>JANVCC010000011.1:11840945-12139149 GCA_025345505.1 Todiramphus chloris collaris
CCCCTCCCCTCGGCCTTTTCCCTTTTCCCTTTTCCCTTTTCCCTTCCCTTTTTTCTTTATTTTTTTTCTTTATCCTTATGCCTTTGAGTATTGTACCAAAGGGATTCATTTGCTGGGGACTTATTAAGTTCTTTGCGTGCATACATGGTCTTTTTAAATTATGTTGTGCCAAGTAGTACTAAAATAATTGGATAGCTGACGATGTCATTTGCTGCAATAAATTTTGATAGTGAGTTTTCAATCTAATTTAATGCTGGGCATCAGATCAAAACCACTTTTTCAGTATCCCATTGATTTACAGTGAGTGAAATCTAAAAATACAAATATATTAAAATTGAGACTAGTGATGTGTGAATGTAAATTTCCATATCTGTTTATTTTATCTTGATGGTATGGTACCATAATCAAATTGGACATACTAAATATGATTCTCTGAATTAGTAAAATCCATTTGTATGTTACATCTATTCTGATTCTGCTAGGTAGAGTTCATCTGAAACACTGCTGTGTACTACTACAGAGGTACTGTGATGGAATTGTAATTCCTACTTGGTTGCTAAGTATTCCAATATTTCTGCTGACACCTTATTTGTAGAGGAAGACTGGGGAAGAGGGGAAAAATTTTTCAAAGTGACAACTTGGTTTCAGGTTTTTCTAGAAAATAGGGTTTTAATCAAAGTTATAGAACAAATTTTTGAGATATACAATACCACATTTTTCAACAGTTAACGTGACTTCTGATTCCCCACTTACAGAGAAATTACCCTGTTCTTGCATAAATCAGAATTTATAAATGCACTTGTCACAAACTGATGTTTGTATATACATAGGAGGTGATTTGTATATACATAGGAGGTGATCTTGGCTGTGTTTGCAGGGACACGTGATAAAGCTCACTTTTCATGGGAGGGGCTGTTATATTTATGTCCATGACGTACAGCTTACATACCTTTTTTGTGTGATAGATTTTCCTAGCATTTACATCAATTTTTGAGCTAGTTGTTATTTGCTGTGCTATAATAAACCAAAGTAACTGATTCTTATTTTGAAACAGGAAACAGGTTTTGCAGTTCTCACTGATTTTCCTATCCATGTCATGCAGTGATTTTCTAAAAAAAGAAAAATATCACACATGTTTCTGTTCTCTTGGTTTTCCACCTAAGACTATTTTTCCACACTGTTATCTGAATCCATAAGCCAAAGGATTCCCATATGGTAATGATGTTGTATTTTACCCTAACATTAAGGTCTGTGGACACAATGAGCAATTGCTGAATTTCTTTCTGTGCTTGCTGGGAGCTAAGTGTCTGAGACTGGCATGGGCATGTAACAGGAACATCTGGCCTTCCCTTGGAGTTGGTAAATGGAGGCTGCTGTGGCAACATCTGATGTTTCTTGATGATAGTAAAATATCTCATTAATGCAAAAAAGCAGTTTGGGGGACTCAGGCATGAATTTTCTTGGTGTATAGCTGTTCCCTATCCCTTAAAAAGCCCTCTTACAGGTAACCTGTGGATTTTCTTGCATTAACAATTACTGAAGATTAGTTATTCTGTGCAAAAAGAACGCCTTACGGTGCATGAATACCCAGATGTAAGGATATATGCAGTGGTCCAAGAATGCCTCCTCATCTATCTAAGGTCACCCACCAAAAAAGTATAGGAACAAAATCTGAATTTATTTCTATATTCTGATGCTATTGACTTTGGTCATTATGCTGTAAATTGAATGTTTGTTACAAAGCTTCTTGTCAGGTTAGATTACAGTGAGAAATGGATGTTTAAAATCCTTCATGGCTTGGCAGAAATGGTACAACATAGCCAGTAACTCCTAAAGCAAGTTGATACGATTGGTAAATTGCTGTCCAAACTAAGTTTGAATATAACCAAATATTCTCTCCATCCAAATGTTCTGGCTAGATGACGGATGTCTGCAATTGAGCGTAACCCATCTGATGGGAAAAATCACAGGTGTCCCTCTCAGCCAGGCTTGTTGAATAAAAACAGTGGGCATGCATGGCAGTGAGTCCCTGGCCCACCCAACTAGTGCACAGTCTTGTAGGACTTATTGTTACAGTTAATGAGGTCACAAGATTTGAGCACTGAAGTCTGTACACTGAGACATAGGGGAACCTCCTTAGCTGTCACTGTAAAAGAATTAAACTTATGTGACTCAGACACATAGGTTGAAAGATTTAAACTAGTTTCTTGCTAATAATCCTGTGTATGATACTATTCCCTACCTTTACCTTGAAAAGTCACTAATGACACCATTTCTGAGGACTTGTATTAGGAATTTTCATACAGACTTCAGCACAAACTTCTATAGACAGAAAAAAGGATTTTTTTTACCTTTTAAACTGTATTTCAGTATTCTAATATTTAAAATATTTTAAAATGTTTGCATACATCTGCTGTCTTCTAGGCACTTCAATATCTTTTTTTTGCAGCTATACTAAATTCTGTTAACAATATTGTTGTTCCCTTCATATTAAAGGACTACCTGATGAGTTCTCAGAACAATATCCTAATGAAGATATTCAGACAAAATCTGGAGAGAAAAGATCTTTATTTCCTGTATAGCAATGTACTGTAACAAAGTTAAATCCTTTACACTTTTGCATATAATAGACAAAAAATTATGAAGGAGTGTGTTTTATGATCACATAGTTAAGCATGGCTGGCTTCCTTCTGAAATAATAAATCACCATCAGTAGGAGGGACAAGAATTTTAACTGGAGTGATAGGCATACACTCTTGTCTTCAGGGTCTGTAACAGAACTGGCAAACTTTGGTGTAAGTGCTTTCATATTTTACTTTCAAGGTGTCAGCTTAAGTATTTGGTTATTGCTCAAGGCTCCACATTGTCCACAGACATCTTCATTCATTTGAAGGTATTTGGGAATTTTTGCTGGTGATGGAAAGAAACACTAGTTGCAGGACTGTCAGTCTACAAGCCTCCTTGCAAACACTGCAGGATCATGCACTTCACCATTGCAGAGTCACACTGCTTGCCATCATTTTGCCTTCTTAGTCAGTTTTCCTCATATGACTCGAGAAAGCAAGCCGCATAAGCAACTACTTATGCTTCTACTGCCTTTGTTGCCTACCCTACACTTTTCACTATTTAACTTCAAATTATTTTCTGTAGACTATTTTAGTTGCACCTCAAATCTTCATCCCATTCCCTGCCTTTACCAAACTAATTTCATCTACTAGTAAACTTTTCTAGGAAGGATTCTAAACAATCTCTCCCAAGAACCTATTTCTCTCCTGTCTCCTTTCCAACTGTTTCATATTACTTACTTATAAGAGAGATTGTCCTCTATGTGGGAAAGTGACAACTCTTGGTTTTTTTGTCTTTTTGTTTTTTTTAATTAATTTATAGGAATCATGTGAACTTTGACAAGGAGTTGTGGCAAAGAGAAAAAGAAATAAGTGTTAAAGACTGTTAAAGACCCTGCCCAAATTAATCAAATACCTAGGAATGTACCCTTTTAGTGAACTGATATTTTCCTTATGAAAATTTATGTGTGATGAAAGATACTAATGAATATAAATATGTAAGAATTTGTTTTATTGGTTCTCCACCTTTCCTTTACTTCAGTAGACTGAAAACCAACACCTTCAGAAGTTCATGCTCCATTGTGTAAAAGCTTGAAGAGCTTGAAAGCTGAAAGACATAGGAAGCACTCACTGAAGATTTGTCTAGTGCAATTGTGCAGAGCAGAAGTAGATGTCAGGGCTGGGAGCACATGCTCCCTCTAGGTGTTTAAGGGCTGACCTAGATGATGGTGTGGGAGTCACAATTTGTGAAGAGGGCTCTTTAAGAAAACTCTGCTGCAAAGTCTCATCAGGGGGTTCTTCAGCTTCAGTTGGAAACAGCTTTTCAACAGCTGGTATCCCCTCAGATCCCAACAGAGCTGCATCACAGCTGTGGTGCAGCTGTGCCATGCCTGGTGGGGTACCCTGTTGATTTGAGCTGCAGAGGTAACTCACAGGTGTGCCGTCCTGGCTTAACCTGATACCTGCCTCATCACTGTTGACTTGCTCTAGGCTTTGGCCCGATCCCAGGAGCCACCATCTCTGCTGTCTTTGCTGGGCACTGTGGGAGGTGAGGCAAGTGCCCCTGTTCTTACTCCTGCTCCCTTTCCCCTGTGGAGCAGACTGTTACTGTGTCTCCCTCTCAGTACGATTAAGTAGAAAAGTTAATTCCCAACCCAGATACAAAATTATGGATATTCTGGACATGTTTTAATATGAAATACAAGATGCAACTGTTTCTTTAATAAAACTTAACCTAAAACCAGCATACAGATTGTACTGTATGGTACATGACAGCATTCAGTGCTATAGGTAGCAGGTGCTCAGGCATGAAACCCCCCCACTTTACAGTTTATAGACACTTCCCTTTTAGACTGCAGCAAAATCTTCACCTCCTTTAAATGGCTTTTGATGGGTTTGTTTTTGGTTTGGTTTTTTTTTTTTTTTGTATTATTGTGTTATAACTCTGTTGTAAAAAGAAAAAAAGAAAGTGTTCTTTTTTAATTCAGTCTTGTATACACCTGTCACAGCAGCTCAGTGGGTGGCCCATTGTAACTCTTATTGCAGCAGACCTGGCTTACTTCTGTGGGCTGTGCATTTAAAAGAATAAACATGCAGAAGTCCATAAATTTGTCATCTTCCAGTTCAGTCATGTCGGGGATCCTACTGCCACAAGAAGCTGATGCTAATATGCTGCTCGTGCTGTTTATGAACTTTCAGGAGCTATAAACTATCATCTTTTCCTTCAGTGTTTGTTTGTTTGGGTTTGGGGTGGGTGTTTTTTTTTTTGTTTTTTTTTTGCTTTGTTTTGTTTCTTGGGGGTTTTTTTGGTTAATTTGAATGGTGAAGTGGATGAAGAAATAGTTTTATTTTCTGTTTATCCCCAGCACCAACAACTTTATATAATTGGGGCTCTTAAGATTCCAATTCTATTTGTATGAATTTTAAATTTCTTCTTTGAAACGAGGAGTGTCTGACAGATTCTAAACTGGGAACTGAATTATCTCAACTTCTGTTCAGCTGTAGATTCTGAACTGCGTAGTGACAGAGTATGGGTAAGAGGGCTAACGTTTTAAGCATGCATTTAATTAAAGAAATAAAAGGTCTGCAGAATTATAATTAGATACTGACATTGCTATTTGCATGTCAGATATAGTCTGTCTGATATCAATAGAGAAGTACATAGGCCAGGAACGGATCTCCTGAGTCATCAAGTTGTTTCCCTGACACCATAACTGTATGTGTCAAATAAACTCATTGCTAGTCTTACAAGCCACAGACTGTAAAAGAAATTACGTTGCTAATGAAATTTATTACTATCATAGTATATAAAATTACATCATCTCTCAGTAAGAAGACATGACATCATGGTACATATGACTCGAAAACAGTCACAGATTTTGTACAAACCGTGATCTTGGGCAGAGGGAGAAGTTCCAGATGCCAAATATCATCTACCTTGGCTACCAAAAGTCAGCAAATTTAGGCACTGTCCTGGCTTCTACGTCTATCAAGCAGTCTATCAAGCGTCTATCAAAGAGTTTGGGAGGGAGCAGGGTCTGGGATATGGTTCACTGGACTACAAATTCAGTTCAAATTTAGCTGCTATACTTTCAAAAGTCATCTGTCCTGGAAGAAGGAAGGGTTTCTGCCTTACACAGGTGGGGAGGCTCTGAAGCAGTCCAAAGACTGTATAGCATAAAAAATAGTTTGTTCTGCAAATGTTCAGCAAATTTGCATTGGTAATGACGAACTTATTTTATTCAGAATAAAATTTTCTTATAAATGTCTTATTTGCATGATTTTAGCATGATGCTTATTAGCTACTGAAAAATAAGTTAAAATTATGTTAAGTATAAGGGTCAGAAGTATAAAAACAGTTTATGGACATTTGCAAAATTTTGATTTACTTAAGACATTAATGCAATACTATGTGTGAAACATTAAGATTTCCAAATACTTCAGAAGAAACTCCCCACTATTTAGAGATGTCTTAATTTAAAATACTTGATAGGGTCCTAAAAATAAGAAATGATGCAAGGGTCAGCCTTTCAGAAAAAGAAAATTATGCACCAGTGTGGAGTCTAGTATGAGGCTAGAAAAGGTCAAGAGTATGAGCACAGAAATAATGTCAGAAGATTATTTCAGTGAATAATATTTTTCAAGACATAATTATTTTGGCTAATCCATAAATAAGGAGACCTGATTTAAAATTAATTGCATCTAAAAGATAAATAGTATTATGGCATGACCTGTGTAATATTTATGCATGCTAGCTATATAAGTCAGATGGCCATAAGTGGCACTTGAAATGAATTGTGAACATCTCTGAAGTATCTGGAAAATTCTTGGATTCAGAATCAGTCTTAGGTACGACACCCTCCAAGGAAAAAATGATGTTTCCTTTCCCACTTAAGGCTGATATGCACAGCTGTGATGTATATTCACTTGTGTTAATGTATGTGTCATTGATTGCCTCTGTCCTGTGATAGGATGGTAACTGTTTTCACACCCAAATAACAGGCAACAGTGATAATGTTTTTATAATGTCCTAGCAACTACATGACCCTCTAAATGCTCTTGTGCAGAATGCAAAAACTATCCCCTAGTTTGAGCACGAGTCTTGTCTCATTTGAGGCTGGCACATAGTGACTAGTTTTTGCTTGGCTGAAAGATGTTGTGGGTGACAACAGAACAAGGAAACTGGAAAAAGGGGAGAGCATGAACAAACAGTTTTAATCTCAGTTGGCTAAGGAGAGGCAATAAACAGTTTAAAGCTGAGAACTCATGTCATTTTTCTTTCAACAGCTTCTTACGTGCTTAACTGTTTGCATAGAATCTTCATCCAAACGCAGTAATTTCTGTACTGCTTGATTGAAATTACACAAGTATACCAAACAAATGACTGTCTTATCTGCACGTATTTTCCTATGTGTACTGATAAATGTTACGCCACTATAGGGAACTCTTCCATTTTGAAGGGTATGCTTGTGTACAAAGTATGCAAAAGAAGAGAGAGACATGGAGACCACCTAAGGTTACCAAACCAACAGAGTTAGAAATACATGCCTGAGTAAGCCCACGCACCTTTTGACCATGTTAGAAACATAAACACTGTTTTGTAGTACTCTCTGTCAGTGAACTGAAAATCATAATTTCTCTTTGTACTGTTATTCTTACTGGTTTGCATGTGTTGTGGGTTTTTTTTTTTTTAACTGCTTGATCCCGTGAAATTTCTAAATTTCTTTCTCATTGTAGATTATAACTTGATTTTCTCTTTAACTGCAATTTGATTAGATCAATGAACCTGGTATTTTACAAATGAAATCATCCATTATTAAATCAATAATTAGGAACTCTTCTGAAAATAAAAAGTAAAAAAAATAAAACAGACCATTATTTTAACACTCTAATAAACAAATAAAGAAAAAGCGTATTTTCTGAGTAGTTTTGTGGTATGGAAGAATTTGTTTAAGTGTGCATCGAAGTGTCTGGTCTTAAACTGAAAAAAAAAAGTATTTGAATAGCTGGTAAAATAAAATCAATACATTTTAACTCACATTTAACAAAACTGTGTTTGGAAGCCTGTGAGAGACTGAATATCAAATGAAAACTCAAAGTATGTTATGGCTGTAATGGACTTCTGAGATTTGGAGAACATTTGTATGTTTGTCTTCTCTTTGAATTACTGAAAATAGCTATTGGTTTGCTATGACACAGTAAGGCACTAAGAACTGAAGTTAGAAAGTGAAAGTTTGTTCTTTGTTCAGCAGCACAAATCATGTGATCACAAATATAATCTATATTGTTTCAGGTGGCAGTATCCCAAAACCCTTGTGACTGTATTCCTCTATTACTCTAGCCTTCAGAACAATTAGCTTCTTTGAGTAGCTTTGAAATATTCTGCAATAAGATTCCAACTTCTGTAGTTTAGGCAGAGATCTCAAAACAAGCTGCTTTGACTTACTGATCCTCTTCTGCTGAGCTGAACTAATGCTGACAGTATAAGGGTCATGGGCTTAAGCTTACTCCTTGGTCTTCCCTTTTTTTATGGCATAACTAACTAATGTTTCTGGAATGGTGGCATTTGTACTGAATGATGTGTATAAGCTTCACATCTCTTCTTTATTTGCTCGTGAAAAGAGCCAGCAGTAAACCCCCACAGAAGAACCGGGTGACTGAAGAAACACTCCCACAGACATGGTAAATTGGTGCAAGTGAGAGAAGGACCTTTCTGATCAATAATTTGACATGATCTTTCTCCTCTCCGCAGAGGTGTGTTACCAATTTGTTACAATCAATTTACAAAAGTGGTTGCTTGGATTTTCACCAGTTTCTTACATAAGAAATCTAGTTGTCTATAAAAAGAACATACTGTTTTTGCAAAGCCAATAATTTGTTAGTCTAATTAAATATTAACAATCTAACTAAAAAGTGATTATTGTTCCAGTTAAATGATGTTAACACTTCTACTTCAAATTATAAGCAGTTAAAATAATATATTCACAAACTTTCCAGTATCTACCCCTTTCTCTGGTGTTATACTATTTATTTCATTGCCCCTTTGGATCCTAAGATTGATGGTTTTATCCTGAAAGGGAACCTACAGAGAATCATCAGCAACCCAAGTCGTTCCCTGATAGGAGTATGCCCCTGATGCTGACAATTTCTTGCCTCACTATCTTGAGTCTTAACAGAATAATTTTTGCATGTTTGAGAACACACTCTGCAATCTGCATTTTGTTCACTCGTCTGCTAATCCACATTACAACCAATTTTTATAATACATGGAGTGTTTTATGTAGACTGGATACTTGTTCTTTGTTCTCTTAGTAAACTCAAATGCTAGTTTTACCTAGCTATCAAGACCACAGTACTTTGACAATCAGTAGTTAACCACCCGTGTGTTGCTTTATGGACCAGGGAACTCCCATGTTGTTCTGCATGTGGACTTTGAAGACCCCTGCTAACATCCCATGTCTTTATTGCTCTATCAGACATTTTATTCCAGGGTCATAGATAATTTATTAGACATAAAATAATTCTGTGTTGTTACTAAGTATTAGTTGACAAAACTGTCTATAACATTAGATGTTAGGCTGCACAGTTGTGCAAAGCAGAAGGCAATTGTACTTTATTCATTAGATTATTGATGTTAACAGGTCAAAAGAAATTTTCAGGTAGCATCTAGTATTTCACCTTTTTGTCATCTAAATATATTTCCTTCCCTCTTCTATTCTACAATTCAGTTCTAGTTCTCTTCCTCTCAGAACTGTTTATTTCCTTCTGTTTTGTCTCATTAGGTCTTGGATTTCTGCATATTTTCTCCTCAGCCACTTAACAGGTTGTAAAATTTGATGGTTTATGTTTGGGCTTTTGAATTTTTATGAATAATTCAAATTAATTTTCATACATCATTATAAATTGATATTGATAGGAGTAATATCTAGGAGTAATTTTTATTCAGTAATATTTAGATATTAGAATTTTCAGAAGCTTAAAACGGTGTTCTGTTACAGGATTTGTCTTGAGGCTAAGTGGTGACATTAAGCCTTATTTGATAAAAAGGTGAAAAAAAGAGCAGAATGGTGTTAAATGCCAGATAAGAATAGGTTTTAACACTTCTTAATTTGATAAGTTCACCCATCTTAAATTGTTTTAAAGTTGTAACAGGAAGGCTATAGCCTGATTTCAGCAGAAGCTGAGGAAAAAGTGCTAACATTCCCCTGCCATTAGAAGTGAAATATTTTATTTTTCTCCTTGAAAGTACAAAACACAGATAACAGCTCTCATCCTATTTCTCTATGTTCATAAATAAAACCCTTATTTATGCTTTTAATAAACTACACTGGAACTTAAAAATATTTCAAACTGCCCACCTCATATTCTACAGAAGCATCCCTTAGAAATCCCAATCTAAACATATCATTTATGTCCATGACTTTTTATCTAGTTGGCATTTTGACAGGCATTTTCTAACCTAAAACTCATTAATACACTGTTGTCTTAATTTTTCTAGTCATTCCAAAGTATACACTCATGTTCATATTCATATTCATATTCATATTCATATTCATATTCATATTCTGCAGTTTATTAACTACAGTTATGTTGTAAATCTTGAACTACTTCTACTTATGCATGTTTATTCTATACTAGAATATGTATCATCTCCCTTTTTTTGGATAACACAAATGCCCGTAGACATTTGACCAGGGTTGGTATACAAACTACATCGATTTTTTTTGCTCACAAAATTCAAGAAGGCTTCATTTAATATAAAGTAGTTTATCACAGGTTTAAAATCTGCCTTTCACATAATTTGTTTGTATCTCTAATCTTAATTTTCTTATCTCTAATCTTTGCTGTTTGTAACTGTTGTATTTATAACATAAAAAAAATATTTTCAAATGCATTTAAAGTGAGATTTGGAAGAAATGTCAATCAAGTCTATCTGATTAATTAATGAAGTTGGGGGGAAAAAAGATAAAGGCCCTTCCACATGTTCTTCAGTTTTAGGAAGGACTGTGTATTTGAAAGTCCTTATCTTCAAATATGCTTTAGCTGTCCACTTAATATGGTCTGTTCACATGAGATGTAAAGTTCTTAAAATACCTCTAACAGTTGAAACAAAAGCTTGTTTTAACTTTTTTTTTTCAAACTATAAATTCCTCCCTTCCACCCTCAAAAGTACTGTTACCTCTGTCTTAAAAACCTTAGAGTTTGTGTTATATTCTGTTATATTAATCTTACACTATCCTAGTAACAGTGTTAGTTTAAAATGGCTGAAACATCATTAAGGCTACCTTTAAATCAACTTTAAAAAAATAAAACAAAAATACATTAACAGAACTTAAAGAAAAAATGACAAGAATATGTGTGGAATTGTATGCTTTCTAATAAAAGCTACAATTTCAGTATTTGGAACTTTGAAATCACCATAGACATTTCCCTTACTTTTTTTAGACTTTTTTTTAAGCAACCATCATAATTATCTCTTTCAGCACAGAACGCCCACTGCTATCTCTGAGTGATTTTTAGGAGTAAAGGCTTAAAACTGACACTTGAGATCATCTTTTTCAAGCCAGGTAAGCAGGTAGGCTGTCCTGTGAAAGCTGGTTTGCACCTAGAGGCAGTGGACATTTTCCACCCTTGTCTTATTGGAAAATGGGCTGCAAAGGTGGCAGAAAAGTGAATTACTACTATCAGTTCTGATCTTCAATCATGAAATCATCAGCGAGTAAATCTTAAGGCTTTGTGAAAAACAAAAGGGCTACTGCAGGGTGGTAGATTATTAATGCGATAGGGCTTCTTGACTAGTGGCTATTCAGTTTTTACTACCTAATCTAACTCAGATGTCTGTTTCTGCTAGAGTGTATTGTGTTGACTAGATATGCACTTGGGTCACAACACCACCATACAACGCTATAGGCTTGGGGAAGACTGGTTGGAAAAGGACTTGGGGGTATCAGTTGACAGACAGTTGAATATGACCCAGCAGTGTGCTCAGGTGGCCAAGAGGTCAAGAGCATCCTGGTTTGTATCAGAAACAGTGTGGCCAGCAAGACTAGGGTAGTGATAATCCCCCTGTATTCAGCCCTGGTGAGGTTGTACTTCGAATACTGTGTTCAGTTTTGGGCACCTTACTACAAGGAGGAATTTGAAGTGCAGGAGTGTGTCCAAAGAAGAGCAGCAAAGCTGGTGAAGGGTCTATAGCACAAGTCTTATAAGGACCATCTGAGAGACCTGGGGTTGTTTATTTTGGAGAAAAGGAAGCTCAGGGGAGATGTTATCATTCTCTACAGCTCTCACAAAGGAGGTTGTAGTGAGATGGGGGTTGGTCTCTTCTTCCAAGTAACAAGTGATAGGACAAGAGGACAAGGCCTCAAGTTGCAGCAGGGGAGGTTTAGGTTGGATATTAGCAAACATTTCTTCACAGAAAGGGTTGTAAAGCCCTGGAAAAGAATGAAAGCTCATTAAAAAAAAAAAAAAAAAAAAAAAGAAAAAGATTTTTACATATTAAAAAAAGTCAATTTATATTAGACTTGTTTTTTCTATGTAGTTCCTTTGCCTTTGTATTACACAGATTACAATGGCAGGCTTCCTTATGTAAATGGAAATATTTATATGCTGTTCAGGGGAAGGGGAAAGGAAAGGGAAAGAGAAAGGGAAAGGAAAAGGGAAGTGATATCATTATATACTACAGTAGACATGGACTGCTGTAATGGAAAACTTTTCTACTTAAATGTCTATCTTCTAGCTACTTTACAAGATTTTTTAATCTGCATTTCTGTGGCTTTAATGATAGTAATTAGTCTGACATTTTAAAATCCTCATATACAGCATCTACGGTTTTTGCATAAAATAACTCTTCCTTATATGTTTATGTTATGACCTTTGTAGATCTTCTCCTGCAGTGTTTACATGCTCATGGCTCTCACTGGAAACATTGCAGGTTCTATGGATGCACAGCTTTCCAGATAACTAAGGTCTTTCATTCCACTGAATCCAAGAAGTGTAGCAAAATTCTGTGAATGCAACTCTATCTGGATCACAACTAAATGAAATATTGGTATAGCCCAATTAAGTAAATATATCAGTCTCTGTACTGCTCTACAAGTAATAATGTTTAGGAAGAGCTACTATGATCTTTGCGTATAGTCTATAAATAACAAGCACAAAGTATATCTCATGACATTTCCTTTGAGAAAAGCATTTAGATCATTCAGTAAAGGCTGAATTCCTGTATTGGAGAAAGAACTAAGTGAAAAGGAGGAAATCTGCTATTGGACAAAAAGTCGATTAACTTGAATAAATAAATTTAAAGAGGGAATATGTATGCAGAGTGCCAGTCGTCTATGTCAGTTTGCACCCAACTGTTGCTTTAAACAAAATCCTGTTCTGAGTACATTGATGGAGCAGAGTTGGCATTTCCTCAGTTGGAGGAAGGATTTTGATAATGGAATGTGAAAAGAAACTCAATGAACACTGAAAAGTAAAAGTTTCTGAAACTAGTCTCTTGACAATAATTGGTCATTTGGATTATAAAAGGAAAAAAAGAAGCTGTTCAGATATTATAAACTAACATGAAGGAAATAGATGGCCTATTTGATGTCAAAACTGAAAGATTTTTCTTTGATTAATTTTATTGTATCAGTCTCTTGCCCATATGAGATCTTTGATGCCATTCACTCTTCTTTGATATGTATTTTTATTTCATTTTCTAGGAATGTCTGAACTCCAGATGGTATGATAATTAAATTCAATGGCTATTTGCTTTTCGTCCAATAGACAGTTGGCATGCTAGACTTGATGATGTAAAATCTAGTGTGCAATGTCAAAATTCCTCAATCCAACAACATTTTCCTTTATGAAAAGAAGATATTATTTTGACCAGAAAATTAGGCTACTGTGCTGACTTTGTGTGGAAGAGGTTAGGCTCCGGGAGTCATATTTGGCATATCAGTAGACTGGCCTTACTTCCACAGGAAATGGAGTTACCTTTTCATTGGCATATTAAAAAAATTCTATTCATGTTGATGGTTGTCTGAGAAGCAGCTGATGATCTCCACCATTGCTAACAGATTGTTCAGATTTACAATGTGAAAATATAAGCCCTTCACCTCCAGGAAGAGTTAGGAGGACATTTGAGAAAAATTACACTTAATTTCATTATATTGTGATTTTTAAGCAATTAAAAGAAAAAAAAAAACAAAAAACAAAAAGAAGAGAATCTGCAAAAATTAGCAGTTAATTAAAAGACTACTTCTTAAAAGTTTAATGTTTTTCTGCCTCCATCAATGACATCGATACCATACAGATCTTCATTCAGTTTTCATTCCTTACTTTAAGAACACTGTAGGACTCACCATATTTTAAGTGAATATTTTAACCAAAAGAATGCTGAAACTAAGTTTCAGTTTCATATAAAATTCATATTCTCAAAAAGAATAAAAATTAAACATAATTATCTTGTTGAAGCATCTTTCCAGTTTAAATAAGGTTTCTTGAATTCAGTTTTCTGTATAAGGTATGAAGTTTTGATGATATTTGTAAAAGTTTGAGCTTATTGCTATGACAGACTTAAGCAGGGTAAGGATTCTACATTTCTGTTGCATTGCTTGCCTCAGATAACCATTCAGCTCACTGAAAAACACTGTCTTTCTCTTTCAGTCTTTCACTAGCATATGTGTGTGTCTGCTTGCACACATGTACACACATGTGCATGCAATGTGTATGACAAGAAGGCCACTGACTTTAATGGAGTACATAGTATCTATTCAAAGACAGGTAGAAAAGCTAAGGAGAATGTGTGCCCTATAAGACCATCAGAGTTGATGTGGCCTGAGGATGTTATGGGGTAGCTGCACACCTGCAACTATTTCAGCCTTTTTTTCTCTGTAGTGACTGCCAAAAGAGTGTTTCTGAGACAAAACTAATGCAATGGTTTCATGTGAACATTTTTTAATTTAATTTCCTCCTTTTGCCTGCTGCTCTTTCCTTGGTACTTGCTTTAGACAGGCCACAACAAAGGCCAGAAGGACTTGTTCAGGAAGTGTTAACAGATAACTTTAAACACAGTTAATACATTTAATTAAGTATATCACAGGTTCCCCCTCCCAGGGTGATAGTATCTACAGGGACCTGCTAATTGTTCAGCTATAGGGAAGATTGTTTGACCAGGGGAGAACCAAGGCTATTGGAAGGGCACCAACTCCGGCTAGAAATTATTCCGAAAACAGAATACATTGGGTGGGCTGGATTCCAAAGAAAGGTTCTGAGTGAGAAAAAAGTGGGTTGCAGAAATAAAGCATGAATTAGTGCAGATGGAAGAACTGGAGAGCATGGGTGTTCCCAGGGACTGGGTCCAGGAAACACCCATGTATGCATAGTGAGAGATATTGAACGACTGTTGGTGGCGGTAGATGTAGCTAGCTGTGCTTAATGGGAAAAAGGGGAATGTGTAATCTCTTGTGCATGTCTTTGTGTTAGAGAGTAGGGAACACAGGTGGCTTCCTGAGGCAGAAGACAGTATGGTAGGAGGACACAGAACACTGAACATGGTTGTAGCAGCCACACTGAGACTCTGGTCCATGAGTAATTTCTTGATAATACTTGCATTCTGTCTCAATGCAAGGTTATTCTTTGTCTTACCTTCTCTGGGAGCATCTGGATGGTGTGCAGGTGGGCCTTCATATCAGAGAACAATGTGTGGACCTATTCTCAACAAATCTGTGAAATGAAAGCAACATGTCTCTTCCCTTTCAAGGATACGATAGTACATCTGACACTGGACTCTGTTACTACTTTATACATTTTGTGATTTGTTGACTAATATGTTGCTGAAGTGACCAGCAAAATACAATTCTTGAAGAGTTATAACGTTTAGCAAATATTTTTTTTTCCTCACTGTTATTATGTTATCAGTAATTCTTTGGTCTTCATTGCTGTAATCTGATTTGGATAACAAACTGCCTGTGAGGCAGATGGTATCCTTTGTCACTTCTACAGGATCTCAGGCTAGGACTAATTGAAAATTCCCCTGGTGTGCACAGAATTAAGCTTTGGTCTTATCACCCACACATTAGTAGAACCTGATTATTTGCACAACTAAAAAGCCTCATTCACTGAGGCTGTAGAGTTGAATCAATCCCTTTGCCAAGTTTCAGATGCACTAGGTACTGGTGACACTTCATAGGGATATGCCACTGCTGTGTGGTTCTCTCGATCTGTGCTCCAGGCTGGCAACTTGCTTTTAGTTCCTGTTCCAAATGGTTTGGCCTCTTGCTGTGAAAAGATACTTTCACACCATTTCCAATACATTAAGGAAGTATCTGTCTGGTGGGTACCAATCAATATAAGACTGTACATTCTCACTCCATATGAGCTTGTACTTTTTTGTCTCTTCTCTCACTCTCTGCCTTACAACCTAAAGAACAATTTTTGCAAGGTGTAGAAAAAGAGAAGAGTTAGCACTAACTAGAGTTAATAACTCTTTCCTCTATGGAGATATAGATTCTGCAAAAAGAACAGGATGAAAATGCTACTAATGGCCATTTTTATTCCTATTCCAAATCTGAAATCGAAGTATGTCATCTCTTTCAAGATCTGCCTGTGGGTCTATTATAACCTTTATAGTACAGCTTAAAGATTTCCTTCAAATATTTTTATATTGTTTGATTTTTCACTTTTTATTAGAGATGGTAAAGAGACACCTTAGAAAAGTGTGTCCTCTCCTGTTCTCAATACTCTAGTCTTTATACCTTGACTCTTCCTGTATTGTAATTTTTCATGACATTCTCTTAACATTGTATCTAGCTTGTTCTTGCTTCCTCTGCAAATAGATATCTGCAGTAAAGAACTATGGTCGAGAATGTGGTTTGAGAAATTTACATTTTCTTTGAATTTTTGCTAATGAAGAAGAGATGGAAGAATTGCCCTTTTGTCTTGGAGCAGAGTGGTGGCTTTTATACACTTAGCCTTCTGCTAAAGCAGCCTCCCTGCTCAAGCAAGCTTTATGTAAGGTTTGTGTTGCTTGGGAGTTAGAATTCATGATCATGTTCCTAAAACTTTTGATGATTTTTCTGGATATACACCTATGAAGCTGTTTAATTCTTTCAAAGTGAAGACTGATGTCCTTAACCCTGAGGTATCCAGTGAGGACAGCTAATGATCCTAGATGCACTGTTTTAAAGAAATCTGTATCCCCTAGAGTTTTGCAAAAGTTTATAATTTCACATAGAGACTTACTGTGCAAATGTAGTCTGTATGGAAAAGGCCCATATGAATGAACATGTACACTGACAACAGAAGACTATGTCTTAAGCAGAGAGAGTTAGTTGCTGAAAATTACTTGTGGCAGATGAAGTGTGATAGTTTATGCCTGCTTATTTACTACACTGGGATGCTTGAAAAGAGATTGATAGTGAGTTTTGAAAATAATTCTGCATTTTGTTCCCATTTAAGCAAAACATGCACTTCCCCTAGCTTCTCCATGCACTCTCTCTTCAGCTTATACTTTAGGCTTCTGTTTCTGGCAGCGCCATATTCACATTCAAAGTCACTTGTTAGATATTTTACCTAAACATCTGTACATTGAAACCTCCTGTAGGTTTGATGTCAGAGAGAAGTTTGGTTTTTTTTTTAAATATGTCTTCATAAGATTTACTACTTACAGCACACCATAAATGAGAAGTTGAGAAAATGAAGTACTATTTTTCATAACTAATTTCTGGAGTCTTTGAAGGAGCTCCTTGGACTCTTGCCAGTTCCATCTTAGTGGGATTATGTTGCTTGCATATATTGCTATAATATCTGATTACCATAGGAATTAATGTAATGTCAAGTACTGATATCAATAGTATCTGTACAGGAAATAACCAATAATTTTAAACACACTATTGTCTAAATATTAATAGTTCTTTTTGCATTGTAAAACATATGAAAAATAAACAGTAATTATTTTATTTACAAGCATCAGACTATTCAAAAACAGATTAAGAATATCTCATTAGTTTTCCTTTTCATCCAATATAAGACATTGGAGGAAATCAAGTAAACAAGTTACAGCACCTAAGAGCAATAATAGAACATGACATTTGATCATTCTAAATATTCCTACTTAGTAACTCATTCAGGTACATTTATTCAGGCTTCTACTAGTGAATATCTAGAAGAAAGAAAATAGAATCTCTAAAAGTGTACTTTGCTTTATGGGTGCTATCTGTTGAATACTTGATATTTTTTTCTCATCATAGAGAAAAACTAATGTCAATATTATCCCATTGATATTAATGGTGTTGCTCCTTGTTTCCATTATGGCTGGTAATAAGGAACTAATTTCCTTGACTTGTTGCTAGAACACTGTAAGTGCAGCTAGTTTAAAAAGCTTCATTTAGCAATGGCATGACATTTTCCAATAACATATTTTAAAAGCTTAAAGGATCCTTTCTTTTCCACTTTCCTCTCTTTACTTCTATCCTGTGTTGTGGATGACTGTGGATGACTTTTGTTTTCCAGATTCTACTGTGAAGTTTAAAAATTTATTTTATAAGCTAGGAAAAAATCTTTTACAAAGAAATAACACAATATGCAAATCTAGATTTTTATTTTCATGATCTCTTCAATATATAATCCTGTTGAATCTACTCTGGATATAGGACTGCTACCACAAATAAATATTGGAATTAAAAGATGGAGAAAGTTAAAATAAAAACAATCCAAAAAAATCCATATTGCTTAGCTAACGTCCTTGTTAATTTCTGAGACTATTCTCACTTGCCAATATGTGAAGTTCATCTTCCTTGTCAGTTATCATCCTATGGACAAGTATTATGAATACAGGCTCTTTGAAAGGGCTAAGCAATAAAAAGAGGACAGGGAGTTGTGCTCTGTAGAAAAACATGACTTGACGGCACTGAGCTCCAGTGCAAAATGGGAGATGTACCCAGGAGCAAACTACACCTGCAAAGAGAAAAACAGGAAAGAATGCTAGGAGATCTGCCTGGGTGAACAAGGAACTCCTGGACATGCTGTCACACAAAAGAAACTCTACAAGGAGAGAAAAGAAGGACATCTAGAACGGGAGGCATACAAGGAAGCTGCCTGAGCAGCAAGAGATCTGTTTAGAAAAGCTAAAGCTCAGTTAGAATTAAATATAGCCAGGGAGATTAAGTGAAATGACAAAAATTTCTATAGATATATCAATGGCAAGAAAAAGACTAGGGAAGGTGTGGGCCCCCTCAGAAAGGAAACTGGAGAATTGGTGGCAAGTGATGCTGAGAAGGCTGAGGTCCTCAATGACTTCTTTTCCTCAGTCTTCATTGGCAAGGGCTCCAGCCACACCCCGAGAGTCATAGATGATGATGGCAGGCATTGGATGAAAGAACTGCCCATTGCAAGTGAAGATCAGGTTCGTGACCATCTGATAAACCTGAAAGTGCACAAGTCCATGGGACCTGATGGGATACACCCATGGGTGCTGAGAGAACTGTCAAATGAGGTTGCTAAACCACTATCTATTATATTCCAAAAGTCAAGGCGGGACGGTGAAGTCTCTACTGACTGGAAAAGGGGAAATATAACCCCCATATTCAAAATGGGAAAGGTGGATGAACCTGGGAACTATAGTCCAGTCAATCTCACTTCTGTGCCTGGTAAGATCATGGAGCAGATCCTCCTGGAGGCACTACTGAGTCAGATGAATAACGATGAAGTGCTTGGCCACAACCAACATGGCTTCATCAAGGGCAAATCATGCCTGACTAACCTGGTGGCATTGTATGAGAAGGTCACAACATCAATAGATGGGGGAAGAGCAACTGACGTCATTTACCTGGACCTGAGCAAAGCCTTTGACACTGTCCCATATGACATTCTGGTCTCCAAGCTGGTGAAATATGGATTTGATGGATGGACACTCCCAAAGAGCAGTATAAACAGTGACAACCCCTGTTTCAAGAAGGATATGGATGTGCTGGAATGTGTTCAGAGAAGGGCCATGAGGATGATCAGAGGGCTGGAGCATCTCTCCTATGAGGACAGACTGAGAGAGTTGGGGTTGTTCAGTCTGGAAAATAGAAGGCTCTGGGGAGATCTTATTGTGGCCTTCCAGTATCTGAAGAGGGCCTACAAGAAAGCTGGGGAGGGACTTTTTAGGCTGTTGGGCAGTGGTAGGACTAGAGGGAATGGATTAAAGCTACAGATAGGTCAATTCAGGTTAGACATTAGGAAGAATTTCTTCCCCATGAGGGTGGTGAGACACTGGAACAGGTTGCCCAGAGAGGTGGTGGAAGTCCCATCCTTGGAAGTTTTTAAGACCAGGCTGGATGGGGCTCTGAGCAACCTGTTCTAGTGGGAGGTGTCCCTGCCATTGTCAGGGGGGCTGGAACTAGATGATCTTTAAGGTCCCTTCCAACCCTGACAATTCTGTGATTCTATATCTGTTAAGACCTGACCAAGGTCTAAAGGAAGCAATTTCAGTGGTAACATCAATCGGATATGCAGAAAACTGCCTGAAGTGGCTTTGGATTCCCACCAAAAATTAGTCGAAGGTCCTGACCATGAGCCTTAGTCTTCATGGAAGATGACACCTGCACAGATCTTATGAGCTGAGCATGGTTTTGTGCAGCAATCCAAGAAGTCTCTAAATTGTGTTGGTGACAATTTCCTAATGAAAATGCTAGAGGGATTGAGCAGGAGTAATGCTCTGTTTTCTAGTTCTTATAAACAAGGAAGGATGACAAATGTAGTTACAGATGGCAGGGTAGGTTGCAGCAACCAGAAAATGGTGGCGTTCAGGAGCCCATGGAAAAGTGGGCAGGGGAATAGCAGAGTTAGGGCTCCAAGCTGTGGGATATTAAACTCTGACCTATTCTGGAAATGATAGACAGAATACCTGGGGGAAGCATATCAATGAGAGAAGTACCCAGGAGACGTCTTTATTTTTTCGAGAAAAACTTATTTGAAGGTTAGGAACAAACAGTCCCATTGTGGAGGAACACTAGGAGTTTTGGCAGAAGCTTCTGAATTCAAGAGGAAAATGAGAGGATATAGGAGGTGGAAACAAGGATCAGCAAAGATGTGTATAGAAGCACTGCTCTGACACTGAATGAAATCAGAAAGGACAGTCAGCCTCACCTAAGTTTCTGGAAAGATCATAAAGCACATTTGCACAGAAATAATTTCCAAACATGTGAAGGACAGGGAGATAAGTAGTAGCAGTCAACTCTGATTTACCAATGAAAATGACTTCTTTTATGACTCGCTGATCTTCTATAATGAAAAAAACTGTCTGTGGATGTAAAGAGAGAGATGTATGAGACATACTTAGTATTACTCGCAGTAATTCCCATTCAACAGAATACCATCTGATACCACAAATGTTTTTCAACCTTTTTTTTTTTTTTGTAAATTACTGTGGAATATTTTAAAAAACTGTTTCCAAATGACACATGAACTATTTCCACTTTCAGTAATTTCCCTTAACAATGTGAAGTTTAAAAAAGAAACTCCCAGAACTAAGCACTATTAAAACCCTCCTCACTTTCTCCCAGTCCTTTGAAAAATGCAGAATATTTTATTTGCTTAAATGTTTCCCATTAGCAGCATATTGTTATGAAATGTCAAAGAAACAATATGAATAAATAAATAAATAAATACATATTTTCCTCTCCTTTTCATACTTAACTTTATTCTTTTTCAGTGATGCCATCAGCCTCTTAGCTCTGTTTCTGAGGTGTTTTCCTTCTTTCTATATCTGAGCAAATTAGATCAGTATGAGCTTGGAGTCCCATCATGAAGAGTCAGATAAAGTATGAGCGTCCTTATCCTCTGTAGGACTAAAAGCTTTTCCTACAGCTTTGATCATTTGAGTAGTGATATAAAAACGTGTAAGCTTTAACTGGAGAGACTCAAAATGGACTCCACAAGTGCCAGAGGGAGATTCAGAAAATTGAATTATTATCTGAACTGCCAAATATTGGATATTTTTCAGCATTTACCTTTTCAATAGGCTTTAAAGCTGAGAAATATATTTATTGACAGATGCTTCAGCAAGACAACACAGTTACTGTGCTTACAGACTTGAGTTATAAATATGATTATTATTTACAGTGACTTGGAAGAACAATGAAGAACGAGTCCTTATTGTTCTTGGCACACAAAACTGCTGTAAAATGAATCCAGAAAGAATAGACATGAGAGATTTATGGACAAGTCTCAGAAACAGCTGGCCTTCAAGTAGATTATTCTGCAATATTAACCAGAAACTGAAGAATAGAAAATGTGAATTTGCAACAAAATATTTCCTGAGATCTGTACTGTAGATTTTAATATGTACATTGGTTTATATGGAGAAAGCATTTCATACTGAGAAAAACCAGTTATTACATAGTGAAGTTCTCTGTTTAAGTTTCATCTCCTTAAACCAACAAATAATCTACCTGTATAAAAGTAAAGAACTGCAAGCTATTATCTGAATCAAACCCAGTAGTAGGTGAATGCAGACAGCACGTTTTCACAGACTAGAAATCCCATTTCAAAAAACTTATTATTTTTTCTGCATTTGTATATGCACATGTGCATGTGTGTACATGTTAAGTTAAACTGCACTGAGTGCTTAAAATGATGTGTATGCTGTTTTCAGAAATTCCACTGCTATCTAATTAGTTCAGGTATTTCTGCATGTCATCTGTCTTGTTTCAGTGTGCTAGGGCTTATGTACCAGCAATTTGAGAAAATAGCTTTATCTCCCTGGTTAGGCTTATTTTTCTTAATAGCAGAGTAAGAAAAACTAGAAAAAAACCCTGCTTACTTACTTCACAGTCTGATGCTTTATTCTGTCGGGATGTGTTATTGCACAGTGCCTTGCATTATAGCATTTGGATACATTTTCTGTTTTCCAGATGTGCTTTTATTCCTTCAGTTTTTTTGCAGTTTTCTCCTGACTTTATGAAGCCTTGTATGGGTTACAAACACTTGACTAAAGATGTCTGGTCAGACTGAGCATTCCTTTGGTTTTGTTATTTTAACTGAAAAGTGAACAGCAAACAAAAGCAAACTTACACATATTTTGAGATGGTTATAATGAGAAAAACTTAGCAAATGGCACACTAATTTCTCATCATGATCGCTTTGCCCATCTAATGCATCCAATGTGCAGTAAGTCTTCATGTTTCTTTAAACTATATGAGAGAACAGGTTCATTGTGGATAGATCTGAACCACTGGCAAGATTTTCCCTACAGTGCTTCCCAATTTTCTTCAGTTATGCAGACTGGGGAGCTGGTTAGTCTGTAGGCCACATGTATGTACATCATGTATGCCTGTACTTCCATGTCATTGAAATCAGACTGTGGAAAAGGAGGGATACCAATGTGTGCCCAGGACTCATCCTTTCATGAGGTAGGGAATAGTTAAGTCATGTAGTTATGCCTCTGGTTTGAATGTAGTCTTTATGGGACCATCAGTGATGCTATTTTTGCTGTTCTTTTGCAAAGCTGGAAACATTGTCCTTGTTATATATAGCTGAAATTTTGCACAGAGCTCATTTTTTTTCTAATGAGAAAATGCTGGAGGGAGTGAAGCAGTGCTAATTCACACCAGCAGGCAGTCTGGTCCTGCAGGTCAGGTGATTGGCTTATGGGCCACATCCTGGCTACAAGGTACTACTAGGTTTATTGACAAATTAGCATTCTTTCTGATACAAAAATCCCACAGACTGAAACCCAGACTACTGGGGAAAAAGCAAAATGAAGTATTATGACACATGGGGATTTTTCCTCTCCTCTCCCAGCAGTATCAGATCCACAGTGATTCTTCCACCCATGTTTTCATCAGCCCTTCTTTATGTTCCTTGGTTTTATTCTACTTGACCTCTTTATGAAAACAGCTGCAGAGCCATACTATATGACAGGATAAAAAGACATTTGTCATAGAAGAACAACTTACATTCAGGAGATATGGAGTATCTCAAAAAAAGAGAAAATTAGAAGATGTAGAGAAAAACTTATTTTCTTAATGTCCAGCAGCATCCTGAACTATATTCAGAAAAGAAAAATAATTAAATGACTAAGAACTGCCAAAAGCCAATGGTTCTACATTGCTTTTTGTTCTTCTAACTCCTTTATTTAATAAATGCTTTGCTCTGAATACAGAGATTAATAAAAAGCTCATGATAGAGATGAACATTTTGTTCAATATTCATTATTTCACCTGATATAAAATGGAAACTGGAAGCACTTTGTTAAATTGACTGAAAATTTGAAAGGTTGTGTAATTTCACTGTACCTTCTGTAAGTACCTCTTGAACGTTAATTTGAAAATCTGTTTTGTAGCTGCCAAAAGCACTTTCTCCTCAGGGATACTTGCACACTTTCCAGTCCAATAATATGGCATAGTGACTGTTATCTTCTCCTCTCCTCTCCTCTCCTCTCCTCTCCTCTCCTCTCCTCTCCTCTTCTTCATTTCATTTCATTTCATTTCATTTCATTTCATATTTCCAGTGTTTTATGGTTTTAGAAGTAAAATCCTGTCACACCTGGTTGGACCATGCAGCACATGTTGCATGGAGGGAAGAACGGAAGGACCACAAGGGAAGACTGAGCATGCATGAAGGACATGTTTACACATAATGAGAATTCTGGTTTTGCAATGACTATCTAGAGAAATGCATGGAGATCAAAAGAAAAAAAATACACTAAAAGATAGAAAAAGATAAGGTTGCTGAAACCGAATGTATCAAATACTTTCCATTGATAGTACTGCTGATGAAATTTATGATTTCATTCATGTAGCATCTAAATCTAGTTACTCCAACATTGTTAGGATGATCAATACACTCTTACCTTTGACTCCTTTGGTTAAAATGTCTTTGTGTGGTGCAGTCAAAAATTAAACTTCCAATCTGCTATATATCGTGTAAAATATTCCATGTAGAAGGACTTACTCTAAAAGAGCACTGTGTTTTGAATTATCTTCTTTGTTTTAAATAATCATAGTCCAAGTGTCATTAGGATATCTTTCTGTAGATTCCTCAAATTGTATTTGTTTTTCTATATGTACAGAGGGCTGGTAGTAGATGATGCAAATAAGATTAGGAGATGTAAGAAGATGCTCATTGTGTCAAATATAAAGCTGTTGTTTTCATGTGGATTTTTTAAACTTTTAGTCAGCTTTATCTTAGTTTCCACTGGTGGGGTAGAAAACTGACAAATTTGGTCAATTTAGGAAAAATGTTGTTTGGTCTTGTAAAGCACAGATATCATTTCAGAAACCTTTCTCCTAGGAGCAATGTATTTTTTTTCTGGTTTATATGTTTAAAAATGTTAAAATCCTTATAGAATAGAAATTCCATATTGCAATCCATTTGATCTTTGGGCTTCTGGCAGACTGCTTTGGGCTCTGATCATTGAGCCATAGATCACGTTGTTCCTGAGAACAGAGTTCAGACCCTTGTCTTTCATAAAGAGACAAGCACAGTACTGTATGATGTGATTCTTTTCTTTAGTAATGTTGTAAGGACGTAGAAAGCTGTAATTTCTCACTCCCGCTCTCTCAGTTGGTGCACCAGTTCTTATGATAGAGAGAAGAATAGGAAATCTTCTCTTCATTTAATGTATGAAATTTCTCAGTTGAATTGTCTTGAGGTTTTTGATGGTGTCGGGGATTTTATTACTTGTTTGTTTGTGGTTTTGTTTGTTTGTTTTTGGTGTTTTGTTTTCTCTGAGGCTATAGAGTGGGTTGACATCAAAAAAAGCAGCATTTACTGTTACTGTGGTAGAGTACTGAACTTTACTGCAGCGCTCACTGAATTGGAAATATTTAGAGAAATAGAAAATAAAAATGTGTTCATTTTATTCACAATCTCCAATATAAATTAGTGCATAAAAATATCTTTTTAATCCCAAAACAAATAGTCTAACTGTACATTCTTGACACACCTGCTAGCCATTAAGTATTTGATTGGCAGTTACTGAATTTTGTTTCTGGGTTTCTCATAATAAAATCTCTGGGATGAGCAAAGAAGGCAGTCAAAGGCAGCCTCTACTCTCCCAGCAATACTGATATTCCAGAAATAACAAATTTTCTGTTAAAATATTATTTGTTGAATATATAGATTTAAGGATGTAGGTTTTAGCATCCTGTTTCTTTTCCTATTATGACTGTCTGAAAGCAAGAGCCCAGCAATAGAGATGTAGTAGGGATTTCCAGGTTAACTATAACTGGTTCAATATGTTTACATGTGTGTAAATATATTTTTTGATGCCAAACAATGCTATCTTGGGACCCAGAAGCCCCATCTCTCTTTGCCTCTTAACAAAGACAAATTAGCCTGGACACACATGGTAGCACAAGGCTGATGCAGATATGTTCTGTCTAGCACTGGAGCTAGCATATCCAAAGGGACCTTGGGTCTCTTTCTCTGTCTTTCCTTTGCTTCTTACAGCAACAGCATGAGAAACTGCAATGGGAGACAGTTATTGATTTGCTCTTTGAGCCAGGTCAAGTAATTCTGATGAGCTACTGGCTTTTTTTATGAAGCTGAAAGAGCTATGGGCAGGGATGGAAGATTTTGAAAGTCACCTGAATTTACAATATAGCCAATGCTAAGATTTATAGTTTCACAGTTCTAGTTACACTAATAACAGATGGAAGGATTAAGCTTGCCGAGATCAACCTTACCTACAGAAATGCTTCTAGAGCTTAAGATGGACATTTAAGAAATTTATTTTCATGATGCTCCTTTGTGGGAAGAGGATGGCAATGGAAAGGAAGGAGTGTGACCGCTTACATGAGGTACATTATAAGAAACTAAGCCCAACCAGGCCTACTTTACATCTTCATGTAAGCAGAAATTAAAGAAAGCATCTGTTTTCCTCCTAAGGTCTGCTATACGTAAGCATAAGCCAGAGGATTTAGTTAATGTATTATTGGGTAAGATCACCAAGAAACTGCAGAGATGTAGGAGGCAGGTATTCCTATCACACTTGGTTGCTTTAGAAAGGAAAAATCTGATCCTATAAATTCACATTTTAAAACCAGTTTGTAAAGGAATGACCATGAAACAGTAACAGAATAAATGTCAGATAAATACAACATTTTGTCTAACTCATATTTCATAGTGCAATTACTGAAATGTTTCCAGTCAGTGAAAAAGTGATACATTTTCTTGTATTTGTTATGAAATGCTGTATTTCTGCATACTCAAAAGGTTAATCATTACAGAAGATACATAAACTAATTGATATCTTTTTGCATTGTGCATTATAACACTGATCACTTCAACTCGCTTTTATTTACAATGCAGGTGGTGATTTCTATTTGTCACCTAGGCTGTCTAACTATCTAACTAACTGCAAAAGAATTGACCATTTAGCAACAAATGAAACATGGACACATGTATGTTGATAGATACTAATTTCAAAATGATCGGTTAGAAAATGGGCATTTTATTTGATAAGAGAATCCACCTTACATAGATATTCTCCACCAGGTCAAGAAACCATCCAAATCCATTCAGAAATCGTTTAAAAAATACTTAGAAAGACACAGTAGACAGATTACACTCTGATTTGTTATTGCACATAATTTAACAAGTAATCATCTGAGTTAATCAATATGTAGAGAAAATGTATTTGTAGAATATTTCAAATAAGCAGATCTACTATTTCTATCATGTTACTGTCATATGTGAAACTTTTCAAAAAAACCCCACCAACCTGTCAAGGGTTAGGACTGGGCTGGCCACTAGACAAGTGACAGATGTTCACTATTCACTCTTCTCCCTTCCCAGAGGGGAAGAGAAAGGGAATAAGGGAGAGACGTTTATGGATTGGAAAAGCAAACTAAACCAGCTTTTAGAGAAACAATAATAATAACAATAAAATTAAATATATATACACAGATATACAAAACCAATATCAAACCCAACCCCCAAATGGCAATTATGTCACTGTCACCACTACTGTTGTAGAGCAGGCACTGAGGAAGTCCCAGACTGGACTCAGTGACAGATGGGAATTGGATTCAGGAGGTGGATTTGGGAACTGGATTCAGGAACACATGGATAGGGATCTAAGGCAGAAGAAGGGATGGAGTCCTTCTCAGATGCTGGCCATTGAAAAAGAGGGCCAAACTGTTGTGATCCATCAGCTTTATACTGAATTTGACATATATGGAATGGAATATCTTGTTGGTCAGTTTAGGGTCACCTGTCCTGTCTGCTCCTCCCCACAGCTGTGACCTCTTTCTTACTTTGCAGCACTCCAGTGTAGTGCTCAAGATTTAGCTGTTACCTTGTCATCGTATTAGCAAGTATATGCAAGAACCTTATCCTTGGAAGTGACTATACATCAAGCATTATCACTTCTAGAAGAAGACACTAACTACACAAATATACCATTAGCTTCAGGAAGTGCAGAAGAGACTGAGCTGAAAAGTAAAAAGACTGAACAGAATTAGTTTTGTTCTGGTTCAAAGCAGGACACAACCTATAAACATTTTAGAAAGCTTTTCATCATCTTTTTTTTAGTGTTTCATTGGTCATATGTTCTATGAGGGTGACATCTGAGTCAGAAGCTTATGTCATAGAGACTAGTTTGTCTGCTAAAACCATTAAATCACCAATTAAGCAAAAACATTTTTGTAAGAAACAGACGTTACATTAGAGACACATATCAGATTATAAGAAGTTAAACATATACTGCAATTGACATCATTTCTCAAGAGTAAGTATTATTCGTTAGCTCTTTTTAATGACAAATAGTTCCATAAGCAATAAAAACAATAAAATATGTCTGAATTTGAGAAGAGAATTTAATTTTCATCAAGTTTAAGTAACTTGTGTTCCACGTTTTTATGGAGCCTGTCTCAGAACTGCACAGCTTGTGACCATGTAAGTATTCTTCCATTCTCACAGTAAAAATAATAACAATATAAGCCATGACATTAGAACTAAATGCTAGGCAAAACAATTTTTCCCCTTAGATCTCAATTTCGGTAGGAGAAAGTCACTCTAAAAATTATTAAAATGAAGAAAAATGCCTTCAGTTTCTAAAAATACTGTGTTACTGTATATGCCATTCGTCTCATAAGAATGTATTTGACTTACTGTATCTATCTTGTAACCAACTGTTTCCAGTGAGACAAGTTACAGGGAGGACAGTGAAGCATATGCTGAAATTCCAGAGAAAATTGTAGTTTCACAGAATACATAGAGATTGCATCAGTCTAGTTCTATGTGTAGCAGCCTCTCAGCTGAGAATAAATAACGGTCAGGTAAGATATTGGGGAATTTGCCAGAAGATATTTGGGAATTGGTTTGATTCCAGGATGAGAAAAGTAATTTATATTGGCTCCCAAAGGAGGATGCAGCATGGGAGGAAACATCTGAAGCTTTGTTATGAAGATATGGCAACAGGTTTGGACTTTTGGTGTGAGGCCTTTGATTTAGCGTTGGAAGCCTAACAAATAGCATATCTGAAATACTCAAAAACTCTTTATGATTTGTGACAACCTTGGCTGCAATGATCACAGTATTGTGGAGTATGGGATACTGCTGAGCATTCTGAAGGTTAGATGCAAGACAAAGGTTTTAGACTTTAGAAGAGAAAACTTCATCTCACCCAGGGCTCAGCTTGAAGGGATCCTATGGGAAACTTCCATGGAGGATAAAGGAGCTAGTGAGTGCTGTGAATTTTTCAAGAACACTCTCTTAGATACACAAAACCAGTTCATTTCCCATAAAGGAAAGGAAGTAGGAGGAGCAAGAGCCCCCCCTTGGCTTAACTGTGAGCTTCTGGGTCTGCTCAGAACAAAAAGGGTACCAGAGATGGAAAAGTGGAACATTACCTGTTAAAAATTACAAGGGCATTTCCAGGCTACGCAGACATGCAGTTAGGAAAGCAAAAGCTCAGCTTGAACTGAAATTTGCCAGAGATGTCAGAAACTTCAAGAAAGGTTTCTTCAGATACTTTAACAAGAAGCAGAAACAGAAGGAGAATATTGGCCCACTATTAAACAGGAGAGGTGAACTCATCTCCAACAACACTGAAAAGGCAAAGGTCCTCAACATACATAATCCAGGAATACAGCTCAGACTGGGATTTACCTGACTGGAGAGCGCCCCTGTGGAAAGGGACCTGGGGGTCTTGGCAGACAACAAGCTCAACATGAGTGAACAGTGTGCTGCAGTGGCAAAGCAAGCCAGAAGGATACTGGGTTGCATTAACAAGGGCATCACCAGTAGAGATAAAGAAGTCATTATCCCACTCTGTTCAGTGCTGGTCAGACCACACCTTCAGTATTGCATTCATTGCTATACAAAAAAGATGCAGACAGGCTGGAGAGGGTCCAGAGAAGGGCCATGAGGATGATCAGAGGACTAGAAGACCTGCTGTATGAAGAAAGGCTGAGAAAAATGGGTTTGTTCAGCCTTGAGAAAAGAAGGTTTAGGGAGGACCTTATTACCATGTACCAATACATAAAAGGTGGCTACCAAGAAGATGGAGACTCCCTTTTTACAAAGAATTACGTGGAAAAGACAAGGGCTAATGAGTACAAGTTACTCCTGGGGAGATTCCAATTGGACTCCAGAAGGAAGTTTTTCACTATGAGAACAATTAGACATTGGAATAGTCTCCCGAGGGAAGTGGTGAATTCCCCTACACTGGACAGTTTTAATACTCAGCTTGACAGGGTACTGGGCCATCTCATTCAAACTGTTTTTTTATTTACCTTGAAAAGTTGGACTACATGATCCTTGAGGTCACTTCCAACCTGGTATTCTGTGATTGTATTGGGTTATGGAAACAAGTCACTTGAGCTGTACTCCTCTACTGTATTAAAAGAATCACACATACTTCTTTTTGCCAAGACTGACCAAATAACAAAAGATAAATATTTTTTTTTGTGATAAATATGATGTAATAAAGAAAATAATAATAAATGTTATTTACTATACTATATATTTTTCTACACTGAAAATTAAATCACTTTCATGGCAATTTTAAACCCAAAATTTGCCATTTTGACTTAGAGTTTTATAATTTCAACCGTCTTGCTTTTCAGTCATAATGAGCTACAAAAAAATGCATTTGCATTTTCATGGTGTTATGCCTGCAATTCTGACACTGCTGATGTTACCAAAAGCTTCTGCTTAGCATACTTTTGAATTCTTAAATACAATGAGAGAACTAACTGTTTACAGGAAGTACCAGGGGTGAGAATCTATGAACTCAAATAGTGTTTGAATTACACAGGAATACACAGCAATATTACACATTAATAAACTGAAGGATACGACTATTCTTGGTAATTTACTTATCCACCTCTAAGATGAAGTAATAGTGGTAGAAGTATTGTAAATCAAAGTTAAGAATGTAAATACATATTTGTGTGATACTACATCATTCTAGTTCAAAACTTGTCACTTCCTTTGGAACCTCATATACACAGCTGTCCAGAACAGAACACTCTTAATATATGTGCAGAGTTTTCCCTGGGATATTTCACTTTTCAAATCATGTGACTAAAAGTATTTTGTAACTTCCACAACAATGTTATCCTCTGACAACTGTAATTAGTGAAAGGCAGTGCCTCCTGGTTATAGGACTGTCTGTTGTAATTAGTAATGATTGCCCTGATTTAGCAAAGAAAGGGGTTGTGAGAAAATTTGTATGCTGAAATTTTGTCATGCTAGAGGCTGTTATCTTTTTATTCTGGATGATCCTCAGTAACCACTATGTCTCCTTGTTCAGCAGAGCTCTGTTTTTCAAAGAAGAGCAGCAAGTCCAGACTACTTTATCTCAGTAGCAGCATGTTCTCCCTCTAACACCTGCATCTGAACTTTTAAATGTGGAGCACTAGGAAAGTTACAGGTTACATCAGTCCGGTTAGTTTTTTGGAGGCAAAGCTCTATTGCTCCCCTCCTCCCACCCCCAACAATGACAGTCCTTATTTCTGAAGTGATACTGTTGCACTCCCAAAGTGGTAGCAGCAGCTTCTTTCTCTTCCTTCTGTTCTCGCCAGATGTCTGTCTGTCTGTCTTCTACTGACAGATTTTCAGCAATACTTCCTTTGCCATGACCAAGGTTCACAGGCTGTGGAAGGACAGAAAAACGTATGCCCTTCAGTTGCCAGTTTCCAAAGGAAGGCACGGGGCTCCTTTTGTTCTTGCTGACATTTCTCTGCCCTGGGCTTTTTCACTGTTCACAGTATGGCATTACCGAGCTTCTCACAAATGTGATTCCTTTTGTCTTGACAGAGATGTGTATCAGTCTGTTTTTCATATTTTATATAGCTTTTTCCCCACTAGGTATGTTTCTATTATTTCCTTTTACAGGATTTTGCTGATGTTGCTTTGCTCTTCTACAACTTAACTTGCCTTCCCTTCTCTCCACTGCTCCTATTCCTTCTTGCAGCAGACTTTCCAAGATCTGTCCTGCACTGGCTACTGCTTTCCACTTTGCCAAGACAGCAGACAGTCCCTTCTTCCTATGCCATATTCTCTCTAGGTATTAACTTCCCATTTGCCTTTTCTTGCTTACTGATTTTCCGTATACAGGGCCACATCTTCCCACTCTTCATAAAGCCATTATGTTGTAAAACATTTCATGACCTGTGCTTCTGCCATATTTTTTGATGCCTATATTTTTTAACTCTAATACCCCCTGCTGCACGACAGCACTAGAATACCGTGTATCCCCAACACAACCTTCTTCCATAGGCGTACTATACTGTACCTTTGTATAGTGATTGTTGAAGCTTTTCCTAAGCTCTTGGTGTGTTCTTCAGCTACTCCCTCTCCCATCTCAATCCCATTTTGACAAATCAATCTTTGAACTATAGCTATTGAATCTTTGCCTGTGTGCATTCAAACAGCAATGTGCTCTTTCCTGGGACCATCTCTTGCCTTATGTTAGCTGCTGATTGTCCATTTTGCGATGTTTAACACAGAGCTCAGTCTTCCTCTTTGCTGCCATGCTTATCTCTGGTCTTTGATAGCAGGCTTCCACAAACAATTTCAAAGTTACTTCTTTGCTATGTGGTTCTGAACTCCTCTTATCATGTCTTAGGTGCCAGAAAGTGGTATACCTAACTGCCATTCTTTACTGAATAGTTCTTGAGAACTCGTGCCAAAAGTTACTCCCACATCTGTGAATTAGCACCCCCTCACACACCCATAATTGCTTAAAATCTTTTAAAATCTGCAGAAAATCATAGGGGTCTATAACTGCAACTTTGAAACTGATGCTGATAAAACCTTGGTATGGTATGGATAGCATTTAAATAGTATGATTAATTTAAAGTCAGTACAGGAGGAAGGGACTTCAGAACTAGATGAATGTGGGACAGACACATTGACATGGAAGTCCTTGTAGGAAGTCCTCCCCAGTAGGCTTTTGTAGCATCTGCATAGATTTTGTGCACTGAGGAGGCCAAGCTCTGCTCATTGCACTGCTACTGGGCTGCATGTGTGCACACATAATGCAGCAACAGATTCCCAGCTAAAAGCAGCAACTTCCTTCATGGTTCCTCTGACCATAATAGACTCATGGTTAATAAATCTGTTTCAGACATGTACCACAAGACTGACTGAAGGGATCTATGAAAGTGAATAGTCAAAAAATAGGTCATAAGATTGATGTGAAGTTCTTTGTCCTGATTTTAATAGGATTTGAAGATTCAATGTAGAATTTAATGTGGTTTGAATCCAGCTTAGTGAGGAAAGAGACAAAAGTTTTGGGCTGATATTTTTCAAGCTCTTCTGCTTTCAGCCTTCAGGACACAGGATGAAGATCACCATGTTTAACATTGTTTTTTGGGGACTATTTTTTTCATATATCACAAAAAAAAAAAAATCAGTGTACATGTGTACTACTATTAATAGCTATCTCTTACCATAAATATTCATGGAACCTTTGAAGATATTAATCTTAGACATGATTCATAAAACTTTCTGGTCATTCAGATAGATCAACAGGTATTTTATAAGCATGGCACTCTTTATAATGTTCATATTGTTCAGTAGTTTTAGTATCCCATAAGTATGCCATAATAGTTTTATGTGAAACAGAAGAAAGATTGGTTGTGGATGATTATTTTAAAAAATTATGGTGATAAATCATATGAATTAAAGATGTGCTTTTCCCAGTAAAATAATCAGTGAATATTAAAATTAGAACATGCTGTAAATTATGAGGCATCATTAAATTTCTTAACAATTGAGAGTTTTTGAATTGAAGAGTTACAGAATTGAGCATTGATCATAAAGGTATAAGGAAATAAGATTTTGCATTTGATTTCACACTACACTTAGATTTATAATTTATCTCTTCTTTCTTTAGTTTGAGTTCAACTTGCTCTGAATAAGGTGTATTGTACAGACATTACATCTAAAATAGATGAACCTTCCTGGCTCTCTGACAAATATATGGTTGCTATGAATTAGAGGTCTTTCTTTGAATGGAAGGAATTAAAAACCTGGATGACAAGATCTTGTAGTAAATGGGAATGGACTTTCATGGCTCCTTCAAATTGATTAATACAAAACAAAACATGACTTCTTGAATCAAAATAGCTACACTTGAGTGTGCATGTTACCAGGAAAACTTACACATAATGAAGGAACTGTCAAGCCAGTTAATATAAATTCCAGATTTTAAATATTTCTGTGCAAAGAACAATACAGAATTTTTATATCTTTTTAAATTTAAGAATGTGTAGAGAGATGAAAAGTGTGTAGTGACTCTTGTGATCATGCAACTGGAAAATTCTGCTGAGACATGGAATGTGCATAGGCACATACTCTCTGTGTCCCTTCATCAGTTCCTCTTGGCTGCATTGATCAAGTTTTGTGTCTATTACCACATTTAGTTTAGTAGCAGAGTGTGTTCACCACTATTGTGTGAACTATGATGTGTGTGGATGTGTTACTGAAGTCCTGAGTCTCATCTTGTTCTGGAATGATGACATGACTGGAGTACACAACCAGGGTCTGGATCTCCCAGATGTTTTAGGATGTTTCTTTACACAGAGAGTTTGAAACCCAGTTAGAAGAACCTTGTTATGTTCCCAAATACAAATAACCCATCTCATCAAGTATCTTCTCCTCAGGGGATGATCAGTGATGTGAACAACGTTCTGCATCAAAAGCAACAGTTTAAATAATAATTTTCTCAATACATGATAATAATATTTTTTTCCTGCGATACTTTCATTTTCTTACTATGTATATCAATATTGGCCTCTGGACTGAACATTTTCATAAGGCTAATAAACATCTGGTTTCTTTGGCTTTACCTTCCTCTCTTATTTCTCCCATTTGCCATTGACCACACATAAAACCCAACTATGTCTGGTATTCGTGTTAAAATTAAACACCAACAAAAGTGTGGAGTAGTATTGGGTATTTATTTTATAAGTGAGATGTCTTCTTTGGGGTATAATTGCAGTTATGTGAAGTATTTTTTTTCCAGTTCACAGTCAGAGCTTATCAGTGGTAGTGAAAACATCCTTAACAGAAATGAGAATCCTCCTCAGTCTGAGCCACAATAGTGAAACACGGTGGAGGAAACTGCCAAATGAGAGCAATTTCCCCCTGGTACTATTTGTAATAGACAGTAATATATAGATGTACATTAATATGCATTCATTTACAGTAAGCAGTAAGTCTGAACATAGCAACTAAATTTTATTTGTGCTGGGTCCTGAACTTTGGCCACAAAAACCCCATGCAGCGCTACAGACTGGGAGAGGAGTGGCTGGAGAGCGGCCTGGTGGAGAGAGACCTGGGAGTGCTGGTTGACAGCCAGTTGAACATGAGCCAGCAGTGTGCTCAGGTGGCCCGGATGGCCAATGGCGTCCTGGCTTGTATTAGGAATAGTGTGGCCAGCAGGACTAGGGATGTGATTCCCCCCTGTACTCAGCACTGGTGAGGCCTCACCTCGAGTACTGGGTACAGTTCTGGGCCCCTCACTTCAAGAAGGATATTGAGGTGCTGGAGAGGGTCCAGAGGAGAGCAACGAGGCTGGTGAAGGGACCAGAAGGAAAGTCTTACAAGGAGAGGCTGAGGGAACTGGGTTTGTTTAGCCTGGAGAAGAGGAGACTCAGGGGGGACCTTGTTGCTCTCTACAACTACCTGAAAGGAGGTTGTAGTCAGGTGGGGGCTGGAGTGTCCTCCCAGGCAACTAGTGACAGGATGAGAGGGCATGGCCTGAAGCTGTTCCAGGGGAGGTTTCAGTTGGATATCTGGAAGCACTTCCTGGCAGAGAGGGTGATCAGACATTGGAATGGACTGCCAAGGGAGCCGGTGGAGTCACTGACCCTGGATGTGTTTAAAGAAAGGCTGGATGTGACACTTAGTGCCATGGTCTAGATGATGTGGTGGTGTTTGGTCATAGGCTGGACTTGATGACCTCAGAGGTCTTTTCCAGCCTCAGTAATTCTGTGATTCTGTGATGTGCACAGGCCTATATATGTATTTCCAGGCACAAGATAGCTAAATAAACACACTGGTTAATGCTAGAATAGAAAAATGAGTGCTAGAAATGTCTTGTGACTCAGCAGCTTTTATATGATAGGTAGCCACAGCTTGCCTATGTTCTGGAAGGAGCAGCTGTGTCCTGTAAAAGACCAGAAGGTAGGAAAGCAATGAGACTGTAACCTGTAGGCAGGCTGGGAGAAAGAAAAGTGGAGCAAGGAAGAGAGAGCCTTGACAAATGTGATTTGAATACTGATCTTTGGAAATACTATTTAAACCAAATGCCATTTTTTCAGATGTATGTCTCCTGCAATAATCTTGTATCTATGGGACACTGTTGCTGTTGCTACAGGTAGAGATAAAGCTTCTGAAACCAACAACAGGCATCTTTCTTTTATCCAAGTCAGTGATAGGGAAGAAAGACATCCTCTGAGAAAGTAAAAAATGACAACAGTTAGATCTGCTCAGATTGATTAAAAAAATGAAATAATATGAATAACAACTTATTTCAGAATTTTGAATGTTCTCTCCTTCTTCACCTAACAGCTAAAGTTATGTTCATCTTAACCACAGGGGTCCAGATAATTTGTTCCTCACTCCTAATTTTAATCTGCTATGATCATGACATCTCCACCAAAGCTGTTTTTCAAATCTGGAAAAGAATTAACCCAAAAAGACTATAATTGCAGTGACTGCAGAGCTAACATTATGAAATATTTATCTTCTAACAGAGAAAAGAAGAAAGGGGGCTGTCTGAAGAAGAATCAGTGTCAGAATTCTTGATAGTCACTGGTGTCATATTGACCTAGTGTAACTTAGAAAAGATCATATGTTACATGGAAAGAAGAGGGTAATGAGATATAGCTTTCCAAGCCTTTTTTCCTCATTTAATAAGGTCTGCATTCTACCCAACTGTGCAATGGCAAGCCTGTCAGACATTTTAGGAACCATCTCTCTTCAAGTTTTTCCCTGAAACTGCATCTTTCTTCCTCAGATGTGAATGTGTTGCATAGGTTACAATGTGGTATTTCAATTTATAAAAAGCAAATTGATTTTTGCAGTCAGGATCCTGAAAAGTACCTTCTGTATGCCACTGGATTCAGCCTCAAAATAAGTCTATGTGGTCAACATTTTTGTTAATGGACATTGATAGGTGTTGTGCTATAACCTTGCTAAGCAGACAAGTCCCACACAACCACTCACTCACCACTCCCAGTGTGAGAGGGGAGAAAACTGGAAGGGTACAAGTGTCAAAACTCATGGGTTGAGATAAAGACAGTTTAGTAATAAACAAAACAAAACAAAACTGAAACCAAACCGAAACCCAAACCGAACCCAACCCAACCCAAACCAAAAAAATAAAACAAAATGCCAAAGAAAACGATTCAAACAAAAAACCAAAACAAGAAAAACAAGGGATGAAGGAAAAAAACCCCAGTTTCTCATCAACAGACAACCAATGCCCAGGAAGTCCGCTAACAACAACAGCCCTCACCAACCTCCACCCTATAGCTTTTATCATTGAGAATGACATCATATGGTTTGAGGTATCCTTTGTTTAGTTGAGGTGAGCTGTTCAGGCTGTGCCACCTCACAACTTCCTGTGTACCCCCAATGTATTCGCTGGTGGGGCACTCTGAGAAACAGTGAAGGCATTGATACTGTGCAATCACTCTTCAGCAACAGCTAAAACATTCCTGTATTAGCAATACTGTTTTGGTCACAAATCCAAAACATAGCAGAATACCAGCTACTATGAAGAAATCTAACTCTATCCCAGCCAAACCCAGAATGATAGGACAGTGTAAACTTTTCTGCAGTTATTTAAAAACACATAGGAAATTTTAAAAATAATTTGAGCTCCACCACATCACAACACACCTTCAGGAAATGAAATTCTCCGAGAAGTGCCTTCTCAAAACATTCAAGAAAAAAAAAAGTGTAAATTTTCTTAATCAGTTAAGCCATTGGCAACATTTCTTGAGAGCCAGTTGCTCTTAGGGATTTTTACTTTCTTGAACTCTTAACTGATGCTGTTAGACCTTTATATCATATAAAGTAATGTGGAAATTATGTGTAATTTGGCATTTATATGAGCTAAAAATATTAATCCTGGTGGATTAAAAAGACTTGTTCAAAACAAACACACAAGCAGAGTAATAAAATCTTCAGGCTCACTGGAATATTTACAGGGTAGGGAGGGTATTACTTTTCAGAACGAAGGTCAAATTTGTGTTCTCTCTGAACTGAAAATTGTACTTCATGGTAGTAGACTATTCCTAAAACTTGCTCTAACCAAAATAATTTATCTGAAAAGACCATTATTTAGCTGTTATCTTGCCATGCTTATTTCCAAAAATAAATATAATAAAAGCCTCTCTGTCTTTAAAACATTGAAGAGCCCAGGAAACTATTTTGTTACACAGTTTTCTTGCATGTTCAACAGAATACTAAAAAGTTTGGAATACCATTTAGTTTCCTGGTAAAAATTTATTAACATAAATCATGGAAAGTATGAAAGGGATATTTATATTACAGAAATAACTGAAGTTTGAATATCTGTCTAGAACTCCACAGTGTTATGAGATAATTCTTGTAGAAAAAATACCCTGTACACTGCATTGAGTTTGCGAGATTATGAGAATACGTGTAAAGATATGTATAAGAAAAAGGATACAACATAGAAATTTTAGTAGGGCTGCTTAGTTTGGAAAATATAAATAGTATATGTTCCTAACAAAAAAGACTTACAGGAAATTCAAAATCTTAAAAAAGTTTAGTATGCATATCACTTGCAAGATAACTTGTGGACAATTTAAAAAATGCCTTTAAGAATTTCATTTTAATCAGAAAGAAGTGTACATTTTTTATTAATATTTGTGTTTCATACAATAGTAATAAAAAAGAAAATTAAAATCCTCCTTCAGGACAGCCGGTTGACCCTTGTCCCTCAACAACGACAACAACAAAAATCCCTATAAAAAGACATACAAATTGTATTTCTTACAAGTCAAATGCAACGATTAAATCTGAACTAGAGTTTGACAGAATTTATACATACTTATGTACATTTAGTTGAACTCAGAAGAAAATCCTAGAAGACAAAATCTGTATCTCAATTTATCCATCTGTCTCTACAGTATATACATTAGAAGAAATAAGAAATCTTTGTCTGATTTCACACTTTTTTCACTGGAAGGACTAGAAATCACACTGAGACATTACAGGAGAACTTGGTACTGACCTCTCTGGGGAACAGGAAAAGAGATACTTGAGTGAAGACCCTCACTGTAAGGTTATCCAAATGGGAACATGGTCAAGGACATGAGACTCCTGGGTATACATAACCTTTCCCTACATCTGTTAATGCTTTTTTGACAGTGGGACAAGTTCTACCTTGTGAATCTGCTATTTTCTGAGACTTTCTTCAATTTTTTCACAGCCTGTCTGCTGCTTCAGTCCTCAGCTTTAACTTTAGCCTCAGCTCACCTCAGCTTCCTGCCCAGCCCTGTTTATCTCTTTAGGTTGCCTCCTTACATGCTCAAATTCCCATTGGACCATCCTTCACAATCCTGCCCCATCCTCTCATCTGCAGTTCAGGGTAGAATGAATCTATCCTGGGTGGCTCCTGCTCAGTAATTAACCTCAGTCCACCCCACATCTCACCACTCACCTCAGTCACTCTCCATCGTCCACCTGGATGACACAGGGATGGGGACATATGGTCAACAGGGATACTTGCTCTCCTTTACAAGAATTTCTGTCCTGGTTTGGGACTTTTGCATGTCAGCTGCTTGAAAGGATTGGTTGTTTCTTGGCTAAACCCTTGTGAAGGACTCTGCATCTCTTTGGAGGTGGAATGAGTCTGGGCAAAGGGACAATGTTTTTTGGAAACAGGAGGGTGTGATGATTCTGGGCAGGTAGAAGAGCTCAGCCCTGGGATCTCATGGGGCACTTGCATGCACTTTTAGGTGTATGTAAAGAGTTATGACCCTGCAGCACTTAAACTCCCAACATAAGCCATGATGAAACCTGTTGTGTGGGATTAATTATTTTGATGGATACAAACTGATTGTGTTGTAGTTTCTGTCTCACTCTCTTGGGATCGGTATTATTATGTCTGCATGTAAAAACACATTTTTGACCTTGTCAGAGATTTCCTAGGTAATAATTTATTACTCTCAAATTTTCACAAATGAATAATCTTTAACTTCCTTCCACAATTTTGTAGGAAATACTTTAATAAAAGATTCTGTGACTAGTTGTTTCACGTAGTAAAATTACTCAAGCTATTTAACAAAATGAGCACTCCTACTGTACTTTCAAAGTCTTAAGGAATTGGTCAAAAAATAATTGTTCTTTTACCTTTATTGTTACTTCTTTTGATGACTCCTTTTAATTTGGTGGTCAATACATTTTAGTTCTCTCTAAAAGGTAAACAGAGGTTTTACTTATGATTGAATATCTGAGGAAGAGAAACTGTTATCTTCACTAATTCTCTAGTATTTTAATACAGATCTACTGTGAAATCATTCTTTTACTTTACAGCATCCTCTATTGTTTTGTCAGAACATGACTCAGAAAAAACATGTTTACCAAGCTTACAGAGAGAATTAAATATTTTTCAAAGGGTTTGTTTTGTTTAATTTGAAAGTAAAGTAGTTCTTATTTTCATATACCCATGTTTTTGTCATAGTTGCACAAAAAAAAACCCCAAAGACCCAAACCAAACAACCCACCCTGTACTGAAAATGAAAAGCTAGACCAAGGACTTGATGTATTGCTATGGCAACAAATGGTAGCTTCATGTAGACCATGAAGCACCAATGCATAAGTTATTAGACTGAAAGTTTTACAACATGCACGGGATTATTAAAAGGATTTTACAATATAATGTCCCCTTTGGTCAGCCATCAATTCCCACTGATATGTGGAGTCCTTGTCCAAGGTAATATATCTGAGATGGTAGGTTTTATCCATGGCATTTCTGAAGTTAAAATGACTCTTCAGGGAATAAAGTATTTCCATGGAGAAGAAAGAGCATCCTAAACATATGTTTTGGCTAAAAGATCTATTGCAAATAAACAATAATTTACATATGATTAATATATCCATGTATCCTTTAATCCTCAGTAATGATTCAGGCAAAAGATTAATGATAGCAACTGTCATTTAGATTTTTTTTCTCTAAACAGAAACATGAAGGCTGTGGTAGGGTTAGGGATATCTGTGGTGTATTGCCTCATCACAGGAAAGACTGAAGCATTGTTGGCTGATTTTCAACTCTGCAGTTTGTGTTTATTCTGTGAATTACATACGGTTGATTCTTGACTGCAATATACAGTTCTTATTCTGCCATTACTTTCTCACTCTGTCAATACCTCCCATTAGTCTCCAAACATCCATTTCCTCACCAGTTTCATAATAGAGTCCACAAAACACCATCAGTCCTACATAACACATAGACATCAACAGATGACAAACACCCCAGACATGAATGAGCTTTGCCTTAATTTCACTCTTAATTGTGACAATTTACTCTGTGATCACAGAAAGACTTTTTCTTTTTTTTTTTTTTTTTTTAGAAAAAGGAGGAGACTAAACTGGGCATACAAGAGAAGAGTAAGAGAAGGAAAATAAATTTTTCTCTAGTTCCTTTACCTGCTCATTACAAAGAGGTGAGCTGAGCTGGGATTGTTGCTAGTGAAAGTAAGTGGGACTTAAAAGTGATGTCCCATTTATCTTTTTCATTTCTATCTTCCCACTCTATTTTGGCACCTGCAATAGCAATGTTAGGTAGCTAATCTCTCTGGTCTGAATTGTCTCTCTAGAAAGAACCTTTCCCAGAAGGCAATTTGAAACACAAGCTTAAATGGTCTGAAATTTTTCACCTGAAAAGACTATTAGAAATTATTATTTAGCTAATGCTTACATAGACATCTAGGGAAACTATCTGGGAAATACAGGAGACTATGTTAATACTTAAGTTGTGTAGTGTCAACCCCTTCCAGTACTTCCAGCCAGCTCCAACACTTACGTAAAATATCATACCTTGCCCAGACTAGCAAACTCAGATATTTTACTTCATACTGCTTTGGGACTCAGAAATTATCAGACTTGCCTTCATTCAGGCATCTGCATTCTGCTTGATGATCTGAGGGAGATAATGGTGAAGAATAAAATTACAAAGTTGTATCACTGAAAATCCCTTACATTATTTCAGATACACTATATTTGCAATAGCTTATTTGAGGTGGAACTTCCTCACAGGTCTTGGCTCTGTGGTGGATTGGTAATAGAAGATACTAGGATGGATAGTCTCCAAGGATGGTGAAGATTTCTGGTTATGTACGGGAATAATTAGCACCATGTCATTTATGTATTTTATTTATTTATTTAATTATTTATTTCCCCCATTCTGCATACAGAATTGAATGGTACAATGACATGATACCAGAATAGGAAGCACAAAATTCAGTCCACAGGTAGGGACGTGAGCTCAGACTCTCAACTTTTCCTCTGTGCAATGATAATGCAATTTCTGATCATCCAATGACTCCTCCATCTGCACCCATTTGTTTATGTCAGAAAACAACATAGATGGTTAGTTTAGAATCTTTTCTCAGTTGAATGAATTTAATTTCAGTAAAATATCCTATGTAGAACCTGTGGGCTGTTTAATTTTATTTAACTACTGCAGCTAACACAAAATATTGACTATCCAGTAAATATAGTCTGTCTTTATAGAATATGTGACAGATCTAATGTTGCAAAAACCAATACATTGCACTATGACTGTTACAGTGTACAGCAGATAAAACAATCCACTGTATTTTATTGCTTAAAGCTTTATAGGATAAAAAATTGTCTCCTCTGATCTCTTGGTGAAATGGTAAATCAGCTCGAGACTGGAAAGAGAAAGGACACTTCTTGTGTATTAATGATTAGTGTGAAGTTGAATGGAAAAATATGCTTAAGTTGCAGAAACATTTGCCTTAGAATTCTTCTGATGACCTTCTCAGAACTACTCTAACTTTTAAGGGACACACAATTTTCTGACAATAAGAAAATCAGATTTAAAACCCTATGTTCTGCTGGTTTCCATTACATGAAAGAATTCTGTGAAATTGAAACAACTTGGGTATGAGAAATCCTATAATGTGATTTTCTGACTGTAACTGGAGCAGAAACCATCAGAGAAGAACAAAATTAATTTAAAAGTTTGAATTACTCTACTGTACCAGTGACACATTACTCAGCATTCCTCAAAGCAGGAACATCAGGAATAAATCTTAGAACTCTGCACCTATGTTACTTTTGGCATTACAGCTAGTGCAAATGTTAGATGAAGTGGTTGAGCCAAAAATAGCTTTTCTATGCATATTCACCTTGGTATAAATAGAAAATTAGTGGTTTATATTAATACTGTAATATATTTTATTAAAATATTTTTCAGAGTTTGCTTGTTTTTTGTTTATTTGCTTGTTTTGTGAGGAAGCATTTGTTTCTCCTCAGCAATGAATATTTTCTTGCTTGAAAGCAGATCAGTTCTTAGAAGCAAGAAGTCCATACTACTTAGCTTACCTCAAAAATGTTACCCATACACTATGTGGTAATTGATGTATTTAAATACATCCTATTTTTAGCTATCAGGTTTTAGTTCTTGCAGTAGTATTTAGAAGAAGGCTTGAAATTACACACTCTGATGTGTAGTCTGGGGGTGGGCAAGAGGTTGGGAGGGAACATGGCCAGGATGGATGACCTCAACTGACCAAAAGGATATTCCATACCTTTAAATATCATTCTCAGCAATAAAAGCTAAGAGAAAGGTGTGGAAGGTGTGTGGGAGTGTGGGGTGTTCAGGGTATGTGTGGAGGGGACATTAGTTATTAAGGCATTTGTCTTGCAAAGCAACTGCTGCACATACTGAGGCTTTACTTCCCAGGAAGTGGATGGATATCACCTGCTGACGGGAAGTGGAGTGCTCTGTTTCCATATGTAGCTTTCTTCATTATACTGCCTTTATCTCAACCCATGCATTTTTAATATTATTTTCTTGCTTTGTCCTGCTGAGGAAGAGTAGTGAAAGAGTGGCTTGGTTGGCATCTCACAGCTAGCCAAGGTCAACACAACACAAATTTCTTTAAAACTTTTTCAAAAAGCATTGAGTCAAAAATAGGGAACAAATTGAGATACAGAAAATTTCCCAACTGTTGTTAGCAAGTTTATAATTTAGAATACTTGAGCAGCACAATAAATTATTCAAATCATCATTCCTCTGAAATACCTTCATTACTTTTTTCAGCTGTTGCTTCTGTATTTCCAGAGCTAACAATTCATTAAATATTTTGATGTGAACTGAAGGGGATGGTTTTTTGGTTTTTTTTTTTTTTTTTTTTTAATCCTATTTTAACTGAAAGTTTTAGTAGAAAAACACATTTAGTTCCATCCCTCTAAGTTACTTTTGGGACTTTTCATCCCAATTATTTTGAGAAGTGGCAGCCAGACAGATTTTCTATGTGGAATAGAGAGCTTGGTAGTTTCCAAAAAACCATCTTGAATCAGGCTACTGATGCACTAGTAAACTTGTTAAAAAGCTATTAAAAATTAATCACAGCATAATTCAACAAAAAGAGTGTTTTTCCCATTTTTGCTAACCACTAGTCCCATGAATCAAATTTGAAAAAAATCTCCATTTTCTGCCTGTAATATTAAAAATATGTGTACCTTCCCTGCTAACCTGATGTTGCAAAAAAAGAATAAAAAATAGAGAGATTTAAAAATCTCGACCAGTCTTGAGCAATGCATGGCCTCCAGCTCACATGGTTTTTCAGTTATGAGAACATTCTTCATTCAAAACTCATGTAGTTCTGAACTCATTATCCAGTCCCTTTCTCTAACTACTGTATATGTCATATTCTGCAATACTAGCCACCAACATGACATATACAAAACTGGAGATGTTGCTATAGGAGTTTGTAGAGAAAAGTGGGAGAGCTGTGCTTTGTTAGGAGGATGGTCCAGGTACACCCACTCTGGCAAAACCAAAACCTACAGAAACCTTTCAAAACCTCTAGAAATCTCTTGACCATTGAAACACAGCTCTCCTAATGATTTCTGTCATGTATACACTTCAGTTGATAGGCAAGGTCCTCAGTCATGATAAAATTCTAGACTGTTACCCATATATGACCTCAGATCAGATTTGACTAAGAGTATAAATGGAGAGTCTGCAAGGGGCTGATTGAGACAGTTCTCATTGGAGCAGTGGTTCTGCAGTTGGAGACTCCCCCCTTGGTTTGGGAGGCTGCCCAAGGAAAATCCTTGAGTTTGAAAGCCCTCATCTTATAGATGATTGTGCATTTTGGATCTTGATTTCTAAAACTTAAGAATTCATAAGTTGGCTGTGTAGTATTAATTCCCTTTGTCATTTTGAAACTGTGGTTTACTAATGTCTGTCAGAGTGTTACCAATTTTAATCAGAACAAACTTCATTCCTATTTTATCAACTGTTCAACAAATTTGGTTAGAATAACTTTCCTTTCGAGTTTGTCATCTGCCTAATTTGTTTTGGTAAGCCTCCATGACAGAGGAGATAGAGTGTGTAAGTGCATTTACTTTCAAATTTCTGCTGCTAAACTGAAGTGCTTGACAATCTACCCAGAAATTTGATTAAACATCCATGATCTAGAGTATTTCAATAACCTCTTTGACTATACACACAGGCACACAGAGACATTCACACACATGATCACATACATACTTGAAATACTATGGAGTAAATGTTAGAACTTTAGGATTTCATTTTCTCATTTCCAACTATGTAGCTACTGTCAGTATAATTTTTCTCTGCTTTTTATATCCTATGTGGATACAAAGGACAGACTGAATCCTGTTTCAATTCTGTTTAAGTCAGTTCTGTTTAGTGATTTTAGTAATTCAGTCCAACTCCTGTGTAAGGAATAGTTAATACAGTGTGCAGTTCAAATAATTATACATATATGGCTAAATGTTAAAATATTTTTGTTTTTCTTATTTCTATCTGATGAAATAGAATAAAATATCTAAATATATTTTAACTTGTTTTTAATAAGCAAACAATTTAGGCTATTTCTTAGCTTTAATTATTAAAGTCCATGCAAACTGATGGTTTTAAATATGTGCACAGTATTAACCACATGCTTATCTGCTTTACTGAACAGGTGAAAATTTCTGAACCCAGGACATGAGGAAAAAATGCTTTAATAGCCAACTAAATTATCTGAAAAGGAGATGCATTCACCATAAATTATAGTATCATAATTTGAGCTTGGAAAATCTGATCAATGTAAATCCAGCTTGTAAAAAAATATTCGTCCCTTATCTCCCCTTCCTATTAGCAGTGTGAAGGAATTATGCCAAAGCAATTTAGCATTTGCTACAAATAGAAGCTTTTATAATCAATGAAAAACTTCATAGTGACTAGTTAATAGGCTGGAAGTAAATAATGTATAGAGATGTATTTAATATACTAGCATACATAATGACAGTAGATAAAAAGCTGAAAAATTAATACATCTGAATCTGGGTTGTGTGACTGATTTGCATAGGAGTTGATTTTATCATCTTCTTACTATATCTAATAATGCAGCACAAGTTTATAGTGTCTTAATTGGTTTAGGTTATTGGTTCTTAAGTATACACTGTGTAATTGCTCCTTGATATCAAAAACCATGGTTGACTGGAACATAATTTGCATTTCATCTTCCATTTTAGTTGCTCTGTTAATTCCATTCTATCATTCCTATCAATAAGTCACTAAATGACACTAAATGAGCATTCAGAATAATTTGCTTGAATTCTCTGCTTTGTGACTTGTATCACATTTTTGCCTTGATCAGCAGCACAGGATAAACAACTGCTGTTGGAAACTGTCCCCTTCACATTATGAATTGCCTCACTAAAGAACAGATATGTTAATTCATTTTCTTCTTGTTTCCTTCTCTCTTGTCTTATTTTTATCCCATTTGTTTTTTATCACTTCAAATTTCTGATTTCTGCAGATTCCCAGAACAACTGCAGTTTTCTGGAAAAGGAAGATGCAAAGTTCATTAACATCAAATCAGAAAATGGACCACCAATGACCACCATCATGCAGCTTTCCTTGGTGGTTTGACACAACTTGCTTCTTCAAATGTTGTGTTTCTTCTCTAATGGAAATTTTATATCAGGAAATGCTGCAAATAAATGCATTTTAACACATGAGACTCATAGGGTTCCTTATATGAAGACATTCATGCCACAGCTAGCTCTCTGAATGGTCAGGATGTACATATTAAGAGAGAAGAGTGAGATTGTTAAAAAGTTACTGGATACATTTGTTGCAGTAATCTAATACCTGGGAACTCACTAATACACCATGGGATCAGGCTATGGAATAAACATGAGGAAACTCTGAAAAAAAAAATTGAGAGAAAAGAATTTTGCAAGCAGAATCAGTGTGAAGACTTTATAGTAACACAAGGCAATTTACATATGAAAACATAATAAAACACTATGAGGTACACCCATAGTTTGTGTTTAACCTGCTCTAGATTTGGAGATTTTCCTGGTTTGTTTGAAGTCAATGTAAATTTTTCCAGCTGACTACAATCAGTGCTGGAAATGACAGCTGCTATCTCCATTTCAGTGTGCTGCTAGTACTGTAAAAAATTCAGTGAATTCTTTTTTATGTAAAACATACATGAAAAATTGGAAGATCAAAATTACTGTACGTGATGGAGTGTTTGGTTATAGCTTAAACTGATACAAATGTTTGAGATCAGATCTGATATTTGGAAAAGAAGTTAATTACATTATACAGTGATAAGTCTTGAAAGCATGGAACAATAGTGATTTGGTCCTAAAAGTGACAAAAAGGGTTGGTCTCACCTGAATTTTTGAAAATTCAGTAACTTCACATGAAGTCTGCAGAAGCATGCATAAATGCCTGATATTTTAAGGAGCTCATTAAAATTAGTTCAGACTTATTCATGCCAATGCTGATAAATTAATGCAGATGTGACAGTGGGGATGTTCATTCTGATCTCAAATGATCAGGAGAAGAATTCACATGTAGGTCTGCCCACAAATTACACAACTAGCATGAGAATAAATGAAAGATTGGACTTCCAGCATACTGCAGTCCTGTTGACATATCATAAAACACTGCCATAACAACAGGAAGAAGTCTCTGGCATTACTCCAGTGCAATAATAACATGCTATAAGATGATGAGAGCTGGAGAATAGTTTAAGATTGAAGTTCTGCCCCTGTAGCCCAGGCATGTCAGATCTTTTTTTGGCTCACAGATTATTTTTAAAATGCCACTTTTGTTAATGTTGGGTTTGCAACTTCTGTACCTGTGGAAAACATGGTGGGTGGGTTTTACACTGTGCAAGCCAGGTATATTTCTTTGAAAGAAAGCTCTATTCTAACACATGATGAAGGGAGAATAGGACAAGCCCAATGCTGAGGGATTTTAATAAACTGAATTTAATGTGAATTGAAAGTACTTAGTATCACTTAGGACTTTAGTGAAAATAGTTTTTCACCAATTTGATTGCTGGATTAATTAATCTGATCCTTTGAATTCATTGTTGTTCCCTAGCATACTGAAGACCTTTGTCAATTTTGCAGAAATACAAGCAAGAAAAACAGAGAACCTGATTAAGAACTTTACTGTTTATATAAGTAGATGAATTAATATTCAGTCTTCTTTTACTCAAGGAGTTGACAGTCTTCAAATGTGAATGGATCATAAAAACAGCTGTTATATGTGAACATGTAAAGGCGGTATGTAGTGATTATTTTGAATGTTTGATGTGAAAGTAAGAGTCATTAGCAATTAGATACCTCACTTTATTAAATGAGTATTTTTTAGGAAATGCTTGGAAATAAGAAGAAATAAGTTATGAACAGCATGTTGAAAGATGTTTCTGTGGATTAATATTTAAATCTTATCATGATTTCTATTTTATTACATTATATAAATGTAAGTATAAATTAGTATTTATTGTTCTGGTTTTATTGTACTGATGGGAGAAAATAAAATTTCAATGTTGAATGCTAACATGTTTTATATTTTGTCTTGTGAGTGTGTGACTTTTGATACTTCCATCAAGAATAAAAGTTTTACTTCAAAAATTGGATTGCAGTATACAGAAAGCTTGTTTCAGGTATGAGCACTCTTAAATCTCTTTGCTGAACACCTTATAAATTGCATGCAGTTTTCAATAATTACTGTGCTCTGTGTTATTTGACTAGAACTTAAAAAAAAAAAAATCTGTTTAATTTCGAAAGCTCTAAGTGTTACAAGACAGTGCATTTATCTATTGCTCCAATTATTTGCTACAATGGTGAGTGGAAAAGTCATTTGTAGTTTAAGATATAAAATTTAGAAATAAATTACGTTAGCCTGGTAGCTACTGCTGTATTAACTTTTTCTTTTATAAATTTGTAAGGTAAGTTATGATCCACTCAAGGTCCTTCCTTATTATTTGGATGTCAGAAGTAAGTTTTTTCAATGCAGAAACAAATCAGTATAAACTATGATACCTAAGGCCAATCATCCTTAAATTTTCACATAAAGATAGGTAGTGGCATAACGTTAAATGCAAATGTTAAATGTAATTATTAAATGCTTTGATGAATGTAGGAGAAAAAATATCACAGAAGTACAGCATCACAGAATGATAGGTGCTGGAAGGGACCTCTAGATATCATCTAGTCCAACCTGCCTGCCAAGGCAGGTTCACCTAGACAAGGTCACGCAGGATCACATCCAGGTGAGTTCTGATTGTTTTCAGAGACAGATGCCCCCACCTTTCTGGGCAGCCTATTCCAATGATCTGTCACCCTTAAAGTAAAGAAGTTCTTCCTCATGTTTAGACGGAATTTCCTATGCTCAAGATTGTGTTTGTTACCTCTTGTCCCGTCACTGGGCACCAGTGAAAAAAGACTGGTGCCATCCTCCTGACACCCACACTTTAAGTATTTATAACAATTGGTAAGCTCCCCCCTTGTGCTTCTCTTCTCCACACTAAAAAGACTGAACTACCTCAGCTTTTCCTCATAAGAGAGATACTCTAGTCCCCTAATCATCTTCATAGCCCTTTGCTGTACCCTCTTCAGCAGTTCCCTGTCCTTCTTGAACCAGAGAGCCCAGAACTGGACACAGTACTCCAGATGTGGCCTCAATATGGCAGAAAAGAGGGGGAGGACAACCTCCCTCAACCTGCTTTCCACACTCTTGATGCACCCCAGGGTGCCATTGGTCTTTTGTGCCACAAAAGCACACTGCTTACTCATGGTCATCCTGTTGTCCATCAGGACTCCCAGATCTTTTTCCACAGAGCTGCTTTCCAGCAGGTCAGACCCTAACCTTTACTGATACATGGCATTATTACTCCAGAAGTGTGGTACCTTACACTTGCCCTTGTTGATGTAAAGTTTCTTTCAGCTCAACTCTCCAGCCTGTCCAGATCTTACTGAATGTCAGCACAGCCTTCTGGTGTGTCAGCCAATCCTTTCAGTTTTATGTCACCAGAAAACTTGCTGAGGGTACACTCTATCCCTTCATCCAGGTTGCTGATGAATATATTGAACAGGACTGGACCCAGTACTGACCCATGGGGAACACCACTTGTTATAGTCCTCCAACTAGGCTCTGTGCCATATTCAGAGGGCAGTGGTCAATGGCGCAATTGCCAGATGGAGATGGGTGACAAGTGTTGTCCTTCAGGGGTGCATGCTGGGACTGGTGATGTGATAGAGAACAGCCCTACAGAAAAGGACTTGGGTGTATTGGTGGACAAGAAGCTGGACTTGATCTAGCAATGCACACTTGCATCCCAGTAGGCCAATTGCATCCTGGTCTGCATGAAAAGAAGCATGGCCAGCAGATGCAGAGAGGTATTTCTGCCATGCTGCTCTGGTAAGACCTCACCTGGAGTACTCTGTCCAGCTCTGGAGCACTCAACACAAAAATGACATGGACCTGATGGATTGCGTTCAGAAGATGGCCACGAAAATGATCAGAGGGCTGGAGCATCTCTCCTGTGAGGACATGCTGAGGTAGTTGAGGTTGTACAACCTGAAGAAAAGAAGGCTCCAGGAAGACCTTACAGTGATCTTCCAGTACATGAAGGGGGCCTACAGGAAAGCTGGGGATGGAGTGTTTACAAGGGCATATAGTGTGGCCCCACTTCTTAATAAGTCAGGGGCCCTGGTAGCACAGGACATGGAAAAGGTTGAGGTACTGAATACTTTTTTTCTTTGCAGTCCAGGAGACCAAGGAGGAAAACCTGGAGCAAGATAAAACTACCCTTGGTGGAAGGGGATCAGATCAGGGAGTACTCTAAACAAACTGTACCCATGTAAGTCCATGAACCCTGATGGGGGAGCTGGCAGATATAATTGTGAGGGCACTCTCAATGATTTTTGAATGACCTGGAGAGAAATATGAGGACTGAAGGCAAAAAAAGTCACTTCTATCTTGAAGAAGGGCAACAAGGAGGATGCAGGAAATTACAGGCTGATCAGCCTCACCTTAATCCCTGGGAATGTGATGGAACAACTAATCCTGGAGACCATTTCCAGACACATGAAGGACAGAAAGGTGATTTGTAATCATCATAAATTCACAAACGGAAGTCATGATTATTCACCCTGATCACCTTCTATGGCTTTGTAAATGAGGGAATATCAGTGGATATTACCTACTTTCACTTCAGCAAGACTTTTGTCACATTCTCCCATAAGATTCTCACAGAGGAGCTGATGAAATATGGACTGGCTAAGCAGACAGTGAGATGTATTAGAAACTGACTGAATGTATAAACCCAAAGTGTGGTGATCAGTGTCATGAAGTCTAGATGGAGACCAGTAGAGGTGTACCCCAGGGGTTTGTAACAAGTCCAATCCTGTTCAACATCTTCCTTAACAATCTGGATGATGGATCAGAGTGTACCCTCAGCAAGTGTTCTGCAGACACAAAACTGTGAGGAATGGCTGATGCTACCATGCAGAGGCACCTCGACAGGCTGGAGAAGTCCACTGACAGGAACTTCTCACAGTTCAACTAAGGGAGGTTCAAAGTTCTGCACCTGGGAACAACCACATGCCCCAGTACATGCTGGGGGCCACCCAGGTGATGCTTTGCAGGAAAGGCACTGTGGGAGTCCTGGTGAACATCAGCCAGCAATGTATCTCTGTGGCAAAGAAGTCTAATCATATCCTGGGCTGCGTTAGGCAAAGCATTTCCAGCAGGTAGAGGGAAGTGATCCTTTCCCTCTACTCAGCATTGGTGAGGCCACATGTGAAGCACTGTGTCAGCTTCTGGGCTCCCCAGTACAAGATGTAAGAAGTTACTCGGCAGAGTCCAGCAAAGGACCATGAAGATGATTAAGGGATTGGAGCATATCTCCTATGAGGAAAGGCTGAGAGAGCTGGGAGTGTTTAGACTGGAGAAGAGAAGGCTCGGGGAGATCTTCTTGAGTATGAATATCTAAAGAAAGGCTGCAAAGAGGATGGACCCAGGCTCTTCTCAGTGGTGCCCAGTGACAGGACCAGAGTCAGTGGGCACAAACTAAACTAAAAACAGAAGGCAACATCTGAATGTTAAACCCCACTTTTTTACTATGAGTGACTGAACCCTGGCACAAATTGTCCAGAGACTGTGAGAGTAGCACATTCATGTCATCAGTCAGGGCTTTTAGAGGATGACTAGCAATGCTGGACTGCTCACTGGCCACGTCTAAGGTGTCTATCACTGGTGTTGGCAACAGGGATTTTTAAGTCTTAATGCCAAAACTGAGCCCTTAGTATATTTATGAGGAAAGACTGAGAGCCCGAGGGCTGTTTAGCCTGGAGAAGAGAAGACTGAGAAGTGATCTTATTAATGTTTACAGATATTTGAAGGATGGGTGTAAAGTAGAAGGGGCCAGTCTCTTTTCGGTGGTGCCCTGTGATAGGATGAGATGTAATGATCAGAAACTGGAACACAAGAAGTTCCACCTCAACATGAGGAAAAACTTGTTAACTGTGAGGGTGATGGAGCTCTGGAACAGGGTGTCCAGAGAAGTTGTGTCATCTCCTTCTCTGGGTTTAAAAACCCTCCTGGATCTCTTTCTGTGTGGCCTGCCTTAGGTGATTCTGCTCTGGTAGGGGAGTTGGATTCAATGATCTCCAGAGGTCCCTTCCAAGCTCTACCATTCTATGGTCCTGTTATTCTACTATGCTTTAGGAACTTCATGAGCTCATATTCTCTACCACTGATAATGAACAGGGAACCAGAAGCAGCACTACCATCACCTGGATGCTTTCTTTTCTTGGCTTGGATTTAGTACAGATTTTTTATGAAAAGTAGACCATGGAATATATTGCTGGATTACAAACTGGACAGAAAATATTTCCCATTATGAGGACATGAAGAAATAAGAAAGAAGATTGGTATAAATAGGCACTAAAAATATATCTGCATTCTTATTTCATATGAGAAATAAAAGCTGTTACCATATCTTTCCATTTCCCAGCTCTAACACTGAAATATGAAAAGATGTTTTCCAAAATCCTGAATTTCAAATAGATATCAAGTTTTTTTGTTTCAAGGTCGCATATTTTCCCTTTACTTTATTTCTGTTAGTTTCCAAGTGTTTTCTGCTTTCATTTCTTCAGTTTTGTTGTATACATGTGGTATTTCAGCTACTTTTTACTCTCAGTAAAGTATTCTTCAGCATCTGAATGTTACCAATATGCACAAAAACTATTAGTTGTACAACTATTTCATAAATATCATTGCAGATCTTCATTTTTATGGGTTTTTTTAGGTTTTGTTTTTATTAAAAAAAAAATCTACAATTCTCCTCATGACTCTCAATATTTTTTCAGTCATAATATTAAAGCTTCAAGGTCTACCATGATAAATTAATGAGCTATGGGTCATTATTAAAATGTGAATTAATACAAAAAGCACAATGGGCTGCACATTTTGTCCTTTCTCCAGGTGTTTAATTAAATATTGGAATGCACAGTATGACAAATGTATGACAATATTATGTACTTAATGGCACCAATTATGGAAGAAGTTTAATGGTTCTATTTCTCTCTTTCATCATTGATTTAAATAACATATATCAATAAAATTTGATATTGGTCAGTGCTTCAGTATTTGTTCTTAGCTGATAATTAGGTCATCTTTACTTAAAAGGACCGAAAACTATAACAATGTCACATTAAAAATACAACTTTATACTATATCATTTTTTAAAGGTTGGAATGACACATCCCACTTATTCATGTAACTCTGTGACTTCTACAGTAACGTGTTCTAAAAATCCACATTACAGTTTGTGCACTATTTATTAATAAAAAATACTTGTAAATGAACAATACTCTTTTGCAGTCTTTTCAAGAAAACCACATAATCTGAGATTATAGCTAGTTATAATAGTTCATTTCATGTGAACTATAAAGAACTGTATTTTAAGAGTTCATTAAATTACTACAAATGTGGAGTATTTATTTATATTTCATTTATAATAGTCTTAAAGTTATTTAATGTATTTGAATGTAAATATATTAGAAGTATTAAAATATGGTGATTTGATTAGAGTACGAACTAGCAGATCCTGATGACCTGTCTGCCCAACCACCTCAGTCTTTGAGATGCAGATAGTCTCTGTGGTGTCATCACAAGGTTGCTTGCAGGCTCTTCCCGCATGTGATAGAATAATTTGTAGACTTGTATTTTTTACACTGTAGCAATATCTTATAAATAAGAAAAGTTGTAGGACTGCAGAATTACTTCCTATATAAGGAATAAAAGTCCCTTGTAAAGTGTGGTGAATGACACGCCATTGATCATGTGTGTTCACTAAACTACCAGGACCAGGAAGACTCACAGGGATTATGCAGTTTCTCTGAATTCTGGATGGGAGTCCAAGAAAAAAACAAAAGTGAACAAGTCTGGGGAGGGAGATTAAATTTATAAATCAGACCTTGTTCAGGAGCATCGGTAATCTGTGTTTGTTCCATCCTTCAGCAATATTTCATTTAGGAGCTCAGAAATTGCCTTGGTGATTAACACCTTGCATACATGTACTGAAGAACTGTGGTCAAATTCTGAAGACTTGTTATGTGCCTTACTGGTTACTAGAAATTCAGGAGCCACATGAAGCTTAAAAAGGGTTTTGAAAAGACTGTTTGAAAGAGACATACAGAACCAATTACCTCACTTGATGCTTAACACTCCTTAGAGAAAACATGCTTTACTATTTAAATCTTTTGAGTTACACAATTCTGAAAATCTTCCACAGTGTCTGAAGCACTCATTGTTAAGAAAGAAAACAAGAGTCTATAAGGGATGACCATAAGAGATACTGTATTTTAAAGCTGAAGAAAATAGAGTTTTGAGAAATAAAAATAAAACTAAAGCCCATCTAAATGTTACATGTCTATTAATTACAGTCCACATTTCCCTTCATCAGTATCCATAAATAAGGGGAAAATAGTGGGGAAGGGATACAGGAGACCAGAATGTCCAACACATTAAGCACAGAAACAACAACCCCGAATTTACCTTGTAAGGAAATATAGCTTTACAGAGTTACTACTGATCTTCTTAAGTCACAGAAGTGAGGATACTAGTGGCAATAATAACAGACCCTAATAAATTGTTTTTAAAATGTACATGATCATTAACTCTTAATGAAGGTTTGACAGCAACTGACCTCTGTTTAGACACAACCCACCTAGCCTGTTCAGGACAGGGCAAAGCTTTTCTTCTCTGTAGGATTTATTTCTCCCTAGTTAATTCCAAGGAGTTAGAGATTACTCAAAGCTATCCAAGTTGTGATCAGGTGCATCTGAGAAAGGAAACATAGGGACTGGTTCATGCATCTAAAACTTAGGGCACTAAACTGTATTGGAAAAAGATTAGTCTCCGGTCTGTCTCCTTAGCCCCATCCCCTTGTGGGAAAAAACCTCCCTGCCTTGTGATGAGAGTTAAAACACTTCAGCATACAGTGTACAACCTCTACTTGTGATTTCTTTAAAATCCTGTCCATTTGTAACACTTGAGCACCGTTAGAAATTTAGGATAAAATCCCAAGTACAAAAATACTGAGCAGGATCTGTTACAGGAGTGAGGAGAACGACCATGATCTGTCTGTGGTCAGTTCTGGAAGAGCTCTGACGCTCTCCATTCCTATTCTGAAGTGTGCATAACTGCTGGAAGAAGCTGCAGTGTAAGATAGCTAGAGTTTTAGAAGAAGAAATAATTCCAAGATTGTTAATTTGGTAATTTGAAAGGATGTTTTGATTTTTTTAACTTTTGTTCTATCCTTTATTTTCCTTGTGGTATGGTCAGTCACTTATATTCACCACAGATGAATTAATAAGTTTAAGATATGAAAAAATCTCACTTATTTTTCTTTTGTAGTCTAGATTTTTTTTTTTTTATTAACAAAAGTAAATGTCAAATACTGTAATTTATAATAATCTACTGAATGGGGTTCAGATTTACAGCTGAATTTTATGAATTCTGTTACTTGGTAGCTGGAATTTCATTCATGTAAATGTACAAACACATACATATATATATATCTAAAAACATGTATTTATACAAGTCTGCCTTAGTAATATAGTAGCTTTTTAGAGTTTAACTGTATCACAGGCTCATAGAATGACTGAGGCAAAAAGGCATCTCTAAAGATCATCCATCCCCATCCAGTACTCAGAACAGGATCAGTTAGAGCAGGTTGCTCAGAGCTGTGACCACTCAAGTTTTGAATATGCCCAAAGATGGAGATTCCAAAAGTTTTACATTTTTTCTTCCAAATACTTTTGAGAATGAGAAGACTCACTCAGAATGAGAATGATTTCTGAGAATAGCATGGCAGGTCTGAGATAAAGTTTACCTGCTCACTTAGTTGGGAAAACAGAACTGAAATAAAGATATACATGCTATGCATGAAGAATACCATAAAGACTCAATATTCTCTTCTAAAATAGCACAGTCATAACTTGTTGGCATTAAAATTTAATTTGTGCTGAACTAATTTGATTAAAGAATGTTATTCTTATATTAAAAAAGGCTATACTTCATATTTACCAGCCTGGATATAGGAACTTAACTGTCAAATGACTTGACAGAGACACAAGAACTTGCAGAGATACGATTTCCTGAGATCACACTTGACAGGGGAAAAATGTTGTAATTAAATGAAAGCTTCACATAACTATAACATATGAAACAAAAGGTCAAACCAAGGTGTTTGCTCACTGAAGCAACTCTTGGTATTACAAGAAAGAAAGTAATTTTTGGAGAACTGTTCTGACTACAGATAAATCTGAATCCCATCAGATAGAAATTGGCACACTTAGAAAATATGCAGTGAAGCACATTTAGATATTTCTTTGAAACTATTTTTTTCTTTCATTTCTCCTTTTGTACTTCCCCAGCACAAACTAATTACTAATGGAACCTGAAGAGAGGGATTGGTGATGATGGATTACAAAGTGATCAGCTCCTTAGGAGAATCAAAGTCTAAATCATTACTTTCTGGGCCAACTACAGTGGACTACATAAAAGCTGAAATGCTCATGTTCATCAAGGGAAAGAAACTACAATCTAAAGACATGTCTAAATGACAGTGACATGTCTTTTATGCCTAAGCCTATGGCCAAACCCAAAGCATTTTGGCAAGAACACACCTTGCTCTAGGAAGTCTCCAGAAACTACTGCTGAGTGAGTGCTATAGCAAGGTTTTCATAACCATGGAGGATTTTTGTCATAACTTGAAGTATTTCTAACAGCTATTATTACTTCTATTGGATATTTTTGATTGACTAACACTTCATTATGTGAGAAGGAGCATTTATATGATGAAGTCATGATTGCTAGAATAATTATTATAGTTGAGTTACGCAGTAGAAAATACCAAAGCATACGTAATTTTTTTTTTTCCTGTCAATACAGAAAAAGAACGAGAATATGGAATAGAGAAGAAATATACCAGAAGAGACTGGTGAAGAAATTTTAATAACATTTCAAAAAGCGTACACATTTTAATTCTATAGCAACATGCTACTATGGAACTAAGATATCTTAGACATTGTGCTCCTGTGGACACCATTTGCTATTGGTCATCACTGGACACAAGATGCCAAGGTATATTTCACTTCAAGACAACATTTGCGGACTTTTACATTGTGCTTTTACAGAACTCTTCAGAAGATTTGAACTTACTAATCTGCAAAATGAAGACATGTTTTTTTCACCTGGTGTTATAGTATATTTTCCAAGTTGGTTTAGACCCAGCCATGAGCTGAGCAGCATGTGTCCGGTTGCTCACACACAACCATCCTGGTGGGATGGGAAGGAAAAGAGGAAGAAAAAGGCAAAACCCCATGGGTTGAGATAAGTAGACTTTAATAGAAAATGCAAGAGAAGAAACAACAGTAATAACAATAATAGTAATGAAACAATATATAAAGCAAATGATATAAAGTGCACTGAAATGCCTAGACCTGCATCAATGGCTCCACACTAGAGACCTGAGCTCCTGGCCCTACTTGCCCTCCACCCTTACATAGTGGACATATCGTCAGTGTGGCATTGAATATCCCATTGACTGGTTTGGTTGTCTATCACGGCTGTGGCCCCCTCTCAGCTTCTGGTGAAAATTAATCCTGTACTAGCTGAAGACAGGACGTTTCCACACATCACATAATGTGCAAAAATAAATCCAGCTTGATAAAACTTCATGAAAATTACTAGGGGGAAAATCCATCTAAGGTAAACCATAGACTAATTTTTTTAAAGAAGATGATGTTGTGACAGATTGAATGGCTTTTCTTTATTTGTTCATTTTGCTCTGATATCTTTTGAAGAACAATTTTTTTCATACTTGATTGATGAACTCATTGAAAAGTACTAATATGTGGTACCTTTAAGGTATGTGTAAATAACTCTGTTTTAAATTGTGGAAATAAATGTATATCTTAATAAAGGTAGCATTTACATTACTGATCTACAATTCAGTAGTAATGTATAGCCACTCAGTGTTGGGAAAAGCACTTAACAAAATTGATTTAGTTTTCATGATTACCATCAACTCCATTACCTGTCTAGAAGACTTTCAAAAATAATTTTTCTATTATTTACCCTTCTTTTATTTAAAACCTAGAATACCAGTAACAAATAAGGACACAGTTTGAGTGTGTATACTCTTAGACAAAGCTACTCAGTGTCATTTAGAAGACACTTGGGCTCTAGCAGGAGCCATTCGATACTAATGACACAGGCAAACTCTTCCTATCAAGCCTTTTATTTTCTGTGTCTGTAATAAGAACTGTGGAAAAAGAAAGTGTATGTCTCTTCCTATAACTTAGACTTTGTGTCTTTTCCCTTAGCCAAAATAAGAAATACATTCAAGACAAACATTTTTCTCCACAAGAGACAGATGTTATTTCAACAGAGTTTAAGGAATAAATCCATTAGAGGTGTCATGTAAGTTCTCAATTCTTACACACACACACATACACACACACACACACACACATCCATATACATCTGTGCACACGCACACAGAAAATGGAAACCAGTAATCTATTATGTTCTTCTTGGAAAAAAAAAAATAACAAACTTCAGAAAAAAATACCTCACAATAGTTCTTTGTGAATACAGGAGTACATGTAAATTAGTGCAGAAAGCAATATTAAATGTCATTTCTACCTCAAAATAGATTTTCCAAAATGAATAGGCAAGGATATCATATCTTCCACAGAATTTGATAGTTAGAGAGTAGAAATAATTACGTGAAACTGCACAGAGTAGAAAAACAAGAGATGAAACTAGAGGTAGTCAAAAAATGTATTGTAATGGTACTGTATAAATAGTTCAATGTAAAAACTGCACAGTAAAACTTTTAAATAGGAATTGTTTGGGCTGTTTTTCATATGTGGATTTTATAGGTCAGACAATCTAGTCAGACATTTTCAATTATTCAGAACTTTGATAAACATCTTTTAAGACAGAAGATGTGGAAGCAGAGCCTTTGGACTGATAAGCTAGCAACCCCATTATCAGCAGGAAGGTTTGTGGACATTTAATCTGTGCAATTCAAGATATTGAGAATTTTACTGTAATCTATAATGACGGTTTATTGTTATCTCAAAAAAATGTTTATAAACCTATTTTAGGTCACCTAATGATGCATTTGTTCCTAAACTGACTTAGCCTGTTTAAGCTGATAGAAATATTTATTGCTAAACAGGGAAAAAGAACTGCTTGAGAGTTTGAAAAGACTCCAAAACCAAAGAATGGCCTACTTGTAAATTCAGAACCAGTAATAATTTTAAAGGACCGTATCCCTAATCTGTTTTCAAAATCTAACCTACTAGATCTAGATGTATTCTTTATAATGAAAAAATTTTATCGAAATGAAACTTGTTTTTTTTTTCCTAAACAGTTATTTTCATTACTTTTCGCACCTTGTATCCACCTATAAAGGCTTGTTAAAATGTGACACCAAGACTTACTCAGTTAAAAAAGAGCACTGGAGAATTTCTACATGCTTCTTTTGAAGGAGTGTTTTACCAGAAAGGGCTGTAATGCACCAAGAAATGAATCTTGTCTTATCTTTACAACAGCAGAATTCATAAATTTGTTTTATTATTATAATTACTAAAGAGTAATGCAAAGTTTTCTTTAACCTAAATTCGTTTGTAGCTATGTATCCTAACAGTAAGAATATGTGGCATATCATGATGGGTTTGCAGCCCATCTAATCTAAAATTTCACTTACATCTGCACAAGCTAGTATATCTCCACAGTGTTAGCAGACTAGAAAATAAGTTCTTAGAAAAGTATTGTTAGTGGTATATTCAGTTCTGTGTGTATCACCACCTCATTCTACTATTCATTGCAGGAAAGTAAGAGAAGACATGCACCCATCTATTTCTTTATTATAATTATACAACAGAAACCAAAACCACTTTTCTAAGAATGACCTGTAGGTCGATTTATTGGGTTTGTTGTGCTTCAGGACATCGGTCATTTAGCACTTCAACTGTAATGACTGGCATTCCTCTATAGGCAAAGAATTAGAAGCAGGCACGTCATCCAAGCTGTTTTCTTTCTTTTCAGTTAATGTTCTGTACAAACTTTCATACTTAATTTATTATTAAATGTAAAATTCCAAAAACAATTCTAGTAGTATTTCTATGCTTTTCCATTGCAGAAAACCTACACAAAACCAGCTGCTGAGCAGAAATTACCTTTTGCTTGAAAGGAATTTTGATACATTTTCTAGTAAATAAGAAAGCTTAGGAAGTTCAAGTTGCTTTGAAATTCATAATGACAAAGATCTGATGCAATGAACAAACATTTATTTAGGGGTAAAAATTTCTAAAATAAACCAGAAAACAACATATAGAGATTACAATAATGACATCCTTTTACTATATTATGAAAAAAAACCCAAAACCAAAACAAACAAACAAACAAACAACCAATCTGATTACTGCTCCATGTTGATAAAAGATGTTAAAATAATATTCATTCTTGTTACACTTCAAAATACCAGTTAAGCATGAGCATAAACTGAACATAGGTACTTTCAATGAAGTAAGTGGGGCCACTCCTGCAGTGTTCAAACGTTCTCACCACTATTACTGAACCAGAGTCTAATAGACAGAGTCCCTTGAGGAGTATTCATTATTTAAATATTAGGCTATAAGTAAAGTTACCACTGGCCACACCACCTATTAAAAAGGCTAGAGAAGATTTGAAATGCAGCTATCATAACTAAACAGGAACTGCACGGATTTCATTAGAAACAAGAAGTTGTTCTTTAAAAAAGCATAGTTCTGAATCTGAATACAGGCAAGAGAGAAAATTGTAAATTCCTGATTAGGGAAAACAAGAGCAGTAAGACAAGCCAAAAAAGAGTCTGAGGATCAAGTAGCAAAATGAATCAAAATTAATAATAAAACTGTTTTCAGACATGTTGGGAAAAGGCCTGGGAACAATGATCAGGACTCAATATGAGTTACAATCATGTTCGACTTTATTACTGTCTATGCTTTCCTTGTATGTTTCTTGCTTATTACTGATTGGCTACATACATTGTTCACACCCTCTAATACATATTGTGATTGGTCTACATGCAGTAAGCACGCTTAAGCACCCTGGTCCACCCCCCAATGCAGGGAAGTGGCAGTTTTGCCCGCTCCTCCCTGCAGGCGCAGCCTTACCCTTTCTGCATCCCCTAATTCTCCTGTTTTCAGTGATTGTTTTATTGCTTTGTCTTCCTCTTATCACTTGCTCAAGGACAGTTCATTTCCCATCTGCTGGCATGTTCACACTTGTAGCCACGTATTCATGTTCACCCTGCTCTTTGAGTCATTCCTCGACACAAACACACCCAGGGCAGAAAATCTGTCATGGAGCACTTTATCAGTGCATAAAAGCAGCATTAACTAAGTTAATTCTTTGCATCATGTTCACTTTAGGAACTACCAGACTCTTCCTTTGTGAAAGAAGCAGAAGACCTCTCTGAAATTAAAACATTTGTAGAAGATGTGAAACAAACCTGACAGTAAAAAATTGCTCAGGCCAAATAGTATTAGTTCAAGAGGTCTGCAAGACCTGAGGTGGATAGGTAAAGCAATAATGGTGTACACAACCTCTCTTTTAATCTGCCTCAGTATTTTTGAATGAATGCTGGAAATATGATTCACTTGTTTAAAGAATCAGTCCTGAAATCTTATTGTTCAGTACAAATTAGTAGAAACTCTAAGGATAGAAAATAATTAGTAGATACTGGCTTAAATATAAGCTGTATGAAAGGTTCAACATGATTTTTACAAACAGAAGTCTGTTTTATGATCCTAGTGAAATTTATAGATCTCGAGCAGTTGAGCAGGATGATTTGGTTTCCGCAGTCTCCTTGAATTCCTGGAAGGCTTTTGTCATAGCTACACCAAAGACTTTTAAGGAAATGAAACAATCATGGTTAAGATAGTAAATGATGAGGTTTTACAAAGTAGGGAAAAATGGAACTGTGCAGGTATCTTGTGCTGGGATTTAAGCTTTATTCATAAACTATTTTAGAAAAGAATATGTGACAGGGTGAAAGCACTTCAGTGATGATATCAATCTGTTGTTTTAAGGACAAGGACAATTCTAGAGAACTGGAGAAGGATCTTATGGTACTCCCTTACTAATTAAAATGGCAGAAGGAATTCAGCATAGAGCAATACATATGCCTGTGGTCAGGTGACAAACAAAACTCCTTCCATGCATAAATTATGTGCTCAGGGAGTACTTCAGCTGATATTATCACTCAGGTATGACTTTTGGTTTTTATGATGGATGATTCCTAAGGTATGATTTTTTTACTAACTGATGCTCAGAATTAAGTTGATGTTTTCATGAAATTGATACGTAGGGAATAGAGATATAAATGGATAACTTTATTATTATGACACTACACAATGCTGTAATAAATTTGCATATTAAGCATGAAGTGGTGTTTTGATACATTTGTCTCAAGAAAGATGTTTAATCTAAAGAAGAATCAAAGATAAAGTTGATTAAATACATGGAATGGCCTATGTACAGCAAATAAGCAGTTGAACAGGGAATTATCATCATGGAAAAATATGCTTTAAATGCACATCATGGATTAAATCCAGACGGCAATTAGTCCTTGCACAGCCACTTGCTCACTTCCCTTCTGGTGGAATGGGGGAGAAAATTGGAAGGGTAAAAGTGATAAAACTTGTGAGTTAACAGTCTAATAGGTAATGCAAAAGGTGCTCACACAAGGAAAGCAAAAGAAAGAATTCATTCACTACTTCCCACCAGCAGACAGGTTTTTAGCCATCTACAGGAAAGCAGGGATTCATCATGTGTAATGGTTACTTGGGAAGACAAACATCATCACTCCAAACATCCCCTCCTTCTTTTTTCTTCCCTCAGCTTTATATGCAGAGCATGACATCATATGGTATGGAATATCCCCTTGGTTCAGTTGGGTTCAGCTGTCCAAGATGTGTTCCCTCCCATCTTCTTGCAGACCCCCAGCATACCTGCTGGTGGCATGGTATGAGAAGCAGAAAGGCCTTGACTCTGTGCAAGCAACTACAACATCCCTGAATTATCAATATTGTTTTCATCACAAATACAAAACATAGTCCCATATTAACTACTATAAAAAAAATTACCTCTATCCCAGCCAAAATCAGTGCAATGGGGTCTACAAACCTGTAAGTGGCATGGCAAACAAATTTTTTGTTCAATTTCTTTTTCAGCAGAAGAATTAATGGCAAAGTAGAAGATGCTAGTAGGAGTGAGTTTCAAGGTCACTAAAAAACTCATCTGTACTGACCTAACATTCATGATGAAGATATCTAGGACAAGTTCAGTTCATCAGTTGATTTCATCCAGCATGGCCATTCTGATTTCTAAGCAAATTAATACATTGCTACTTAACTAGGGCAAATGCACAGTTTTCCTGTGACATAATAATAAAGGTAAAATTGAAGTCTTCTGTTCTAGCTGAATATGTTCAATATTTACATTTGGGTTTTACCTCATGATCACTCCATCCTTCATGTTATTATTGGGTTAAAGTGTCAAGACTCTCCTCTGAGGAAAGATGGAATACAGTTCAGAGCATGCTTCCAGAGAAGTTAGGATTTGCTACTCAGACAAAATTAAAATGCTTTAGGAATACAAGGTAATTTTGGTAATTACTTTACATAGTCTTACCTGGTTTCTTGCCAGGCCAAGAAACCTTCACTCTTTTTTTTTTTTGTTTTTTTTTAACAAACCATACAGAAGAATTTAACCTCTGTAGGACAAAATAACACAAAAAAAACAGCCTGCCAAAAAGTACCCACCTCCTTTACTTTAGTCTGCTTTTATAATGAAACAAAACAAACCAAAACAAAAAGCTGTCCAGAAATCTAAATTTTGCTTTCCAGTAAGAAATTAATCACATGGGTAGTTTAAATTTATTTTCCAGTAAGAAAGGAAACACATGGGTAGCTTCAGTAATTGACATGTGATCTAAGCTGTTCAACCCACTAGTAGGTATGATGAAAAAACACCCAAACTACTTTAACCATCTTTCCAGTCTGGGAAAGTTCTGGCAGTTTGCAATCTCTTTGCATGTCATAAATGACAAATTATACTGTAGACATTTGGAGTTATCTATTCAGGTTCTTCTTGAGTAGAAGTCGATTTCATATTGAGTATTAATAAGGTAGTTTGAAGAAATAACCCAAAAGTGTTTGTTAACTTCTTGAGGAAAGTAACACATCCTGCTTTTAAATTACAATTTCCCTTCCAAAAACACCTCAGTATTATAAAAAAAATTTGTCAGTATGTGAAAAATATATACACAATACTAAATGCTATTAAAAATATAATTTTAAAAAGATGTAATTGAAAACACTGTTATTTTTGTAAACAGAATAAAAGGCATAGGTAAAATTAAAGAATGATAGAGAGACACCTGTTCACCCTTGCTAGTGAAGGATTGTTCTCTAAGGTACATATCTAGTGCTTTATCGTCTCTTTTCAAAAGCATCAAACAGTGTAGCACCCATCTATTTCCATGGGAGATTATTCAGTGACTGATTTCAGAGATCTCACTGTCAGGAAGATTATCAGTCTGTTCTTTAACCTAAATTTTCCTTAACCTAATTTATAATAGAATGGATTGGGTTGCGAGGAACTTTAAAGATCATTTAGTTCCAACCCCCATGCCATGGGCAAGGACACTTTTCACTAGATCAGTTTCTTCTAAGCCCTGTCCAATTTGACTTTGGACAATTCCAGCAAGGAGTCATCAACAACTTCTCTGGGCAATCTCTTCCTGTGCCTCATCACCTTCACAGTAAAGAATTTCTTCCTTAGACCTAACCTAAAACTACCCTCTTTCAGTTTGAAGTCATTACCCCTTGTCCTATCACTACAGTCACTGATGAAGAGTCCCTCCTCATCTTTCCTATAGGATCACTTTAGGTACTGAAATGCCACACTATAAAGTCTCCCCAGAGCCTTCTCTTCTCTAGGATGAACAACCCTAGCTGTCTCAGCCTGTCCTCATAAGGGAGGTCATTACTCTCAGTTGCCCCATCATAACATGATTAGAGATATAATATGAACAGATGCATAACAATGAGGTAAACATTCCATCAGCTTTGCATAGGTAGACTTATTTTTACGTACTCTTTAAACTTTGAGGGTTTTGTAAGATGTCTCAGCTAAGGCAACAAATATGGGTACAAGAAAAAAATGTTAATATCATGCACTTTCATACATAATTACCATGTAATAATTACTGCTGGACATCCTGTTTTGTACCTTTTCCTTTTATGCACCTGGCTATCCCTGGATAACAATATTTATAATAATTTTGCTAACTCAGATTTTGCTAAAAAACAAACTCTGGGCTGCAATAACAGATATACAAAGAGAGTTAACCTCAGGATGTTTAACAAATATGGCCATGGATCACAAAAAAAAAATAGCAATAAAAAATATCAGAATACACTCTTAGCAAAGAGAACAGCAAATTCTTGCTTTTTCTTACTGGAGTTTTATTTTAGTCTTCTGAGTTTGGAATACTGAAAAGCCAAATCTGATGATTGTCATAGTTTGTGGGTTTTTTTCCAATTAAAATAAAAAAAATGGAATCCACAGTGATGTAATATTACAAGAAAGACTCAATCAATGCTTTTGATAAGTTTCCCTACTAAAATATAGCTTGTATCTGTAAATAGTACTGTGTAATTTGGGGGAATAGAGATTTGCTGTCAAAGCTCAGGGATGTATGCCACAAACAAGAAAGAGATATGAACTGAACTCGCCCTGGATATCATCATCATGAATGCTAGTCAGCACAGATCAAATTTTTAGTGACCTAAAGATGCGTATACAATTCAAGAGCTTTCCAGGCAAACTCACTCAGTACATGTTATGGCAGTTGTTGTGTCCTCCTTTCCCCCTCCCCTCAAAAGGGTAAATAACAAAAGGAGCTGGAGTGTATTTGTTTCATTACCAATTACATGTGTGAAAACTTTAAAATTATGGTTTCACACATTCTATTACAAATCAGACGTTCAATTAACTTTGCATCTTGCCTTTCCTAAGGTGTTCCTCATCCAGCTCCAAGGCACAAGTTCAGTCATTCAAATGGCTGTGCAAAACTCATGCTTGTTCATACTCTAGTTTCTCAAATTCCAATTTGCTCATTTTTTCTAGGAACATCCCAGACATCAGAGTCTATATGAGAAGAGTGAAAGAAGGATGAATACAGCAGTTGATAACAATGTCCTAAAAGACAGTGCTTTTCTCATGTCAGAAGAATCCTTCAATTGTTGGATATACCAGCTTAATGATGATCATGAAACTGATTAAATCCAAGCAGGCAGTTTAAGGGTAATCTTTCAGTGCTGTCTTAACAGATTTCCTAATATATATAGAATATCTTCATTTAATGTTTATTATCATAAAACCATTCTTAGAAGAAATATTTACATCCCACATTGCAGGATTCAAACCTCTGCCAATCTTCAGTTACTCTGCTTTTAGTTTTTAAGTTATACATTTTTCATACATACATATATATATATACACAAACACATGCAATTGCCTCACACTTGGAAAACTCTGTAATACCGAAGGCACTTAGTTTAAACTCCTTTGAAGAAACAATCTTTGGCGAGGGAGCAATATGGAAAACTATCAGGATGTTATCACTGTCAGAAAACAGGCTGTGATTATTAATTATGTTTTGCAAGACTAATGATAGTATTTGCTTCTGACCGCAATAATAATGATTTGCTGCAAGATAACATGACAATTTTCAATAATATTTCCATTCTCAGCATTTGAACACTGACAAGAAAGTTAGTGTAATTAAGGGGAAGAGAATGAGACAGTGACATCAATTTATGACTTCACCTTTTACAACACAATTTATCTAACAAATCTGAAAATCAAGAGATGAATTTTTTTTTTACAATTCACAGAGTGAACAGATGGCACAGCAATATTGAAAATGACAGCATATATACTGTCATTTACAGTATATGTCATTTACAGTCATATTCAGTATATATAGTTAAGAAGCTGTTATGATTTTTATTACTCTCGTCCCACTCAGTGGACAACGAGGGAGGTGAATCTTTGTGATCCCCTGAAAGAGGCTGTCCCTGCACGGCAGGGCAGCCGGGGTGGCAGAGTCACAACAATGACTCCGAGGAACAATAACAAAACAGTTTATTAGTTCTCCCTAACAGAACAATCAACAAACAGTACGAATAAAAGAGTTAATTTTTGTAGGCGATTATTTTATGGCGTGACCAAATTTTGAGGAAGAGGAAGAAAGTTATTAGAGAAGAGGAAAAGAGAGGAGCGGTGAGGGAGTGAGTAAGAGAGGTAGAGAGTAAGATAAAGAGAAAAGGTTATCACCACCCGTGGATCCAGAGACGTCTAACTCGATCAATCCAAGTCTTCAGTTTTTCGGTGCTGGGTGCACACCAATCAGTATTTTTCTGTCCCTTTTATACCCTTGAGGTATCTGGGTGGCATTCCCAACTTCCACAGGAAGTGGTATTGATTTGCATGAGCTCCATGAGCTAGAAGCAGTGTGGCACCTGCCATCCACCTCCCCCATGGCGCAGTCTAAAGAAAAGACAGAAAAAGAAAAAGAAAAGTCTAAAGAAAAGACAGAGTCCCACCTATGCAGAATCTATCTCTTCCTTTTGTTAAAGCATGTCTGCAAGGAGCCAAAGGGGGACACAGAGACATTAAAAGCAATCAACACCTCTCCCTTCCAGACGGGTCTTTCCAGACCTTATCACCATACAAGGTTTGAGGCAAACAACAGCCAGGCTCTTACAAACCTCAGTTTTCAAATATTTATAAGTTGTCCATTTTAGATAACATCTGAAAGTTTGGCTTTCAAGCTACATGCCTAGGTACCATGTAAAAATCTCCACCTGTTTATTAATTAATCTGTATCATAGCCTTTCTATGCACCTAATCCTCCATTGCATGCTTCAGGCATGGCTGGTAGGACCAGCCTGAGCACGCAGACACTCCATGCCCAGGATGCTACTTTTATGGAAGATATTTCCAGACTCTCTGTGAAGCTCTTACTAGGTATAAAAATGATCAAAATGCCTAATATAAAATATCAGCAATTTGAAGTAACACTACTTCCAAAGTAACATGATACTTGTGTTAAATACCACATTTTGGGCTTAGAAAGATTGCAGTCTGTGCTGAAGTAAACTGAGTTTCCACACTGGTAGTCTCCAATAGTGGTCTGCACGTGTACAGCTAGACTGATGTAGCTGTGAATTGCATGAAACCTCTGCTTATAAAAGATTTCAGTTTTGTCCATAAATAAATAAATAAAGCTTCATTTTGCCTGAGAAAAGACTGAATGGCAGCTCAGGAAGGATTTCAGGATTTGGCTCACCAGACAACCAATTTTAAATTATATGCTACTGGGAACTAAACTACTTATGGGATTAGTACCAACATAGTGTGCCTCTTAGCTGTAGGTTTGAATCTATACCTTGATTTCTGTGTCTGGCAATAATCTTGGATTGAACATAGAGACAAATGTCAGTCTTACTTAACACGTGAGTCTACAGTGTTTACCTTCTGAAAAGTAAGAAAACAGTAAATATTGCAGTACCGTATTCATAGAAACTATTATGTGAAGGGGGATTTTGGACTGTGAAAGAATATATGGAAAAAGCAAAGGGTTAAAGATATGTACCAGAGGTAATAATGTGATTTTCAACTTGGATAACTGTAACCTTGTTCTTTCAGGAGGAAATATCAGGAAACAAATGAACTAACCAACCAGTTAAATTTGAAATTAGTTTTAAGTGCCATTTAGAGGAAAAGAAATACAGTGCAATCAATCTGTGTTGCACCCACTGAAACATCCATATGCCAAAGAGATTCTCTCAATGGAATTGCAAGTCATTCCCTCAAAGCCCTAAATTAGGTTTTTTACAGGTGTTGGTATCCACGTGCTCCTGGAACTCCATGACTGCTACATGATTTATTTCCCCAGGCATATTTGAAATTCCTGTCTTGAATGATATATATATATATATATATATATATATTACATGAAGTCTTCAGTTTCACAACATTTTCCACAAAAACATAAGAAAAAACAAAAAAACAGATACAGGTCTAGAGGCAAGGTGTGAGTGAGGGATTACTGTAAAAAGTAATGACCATGTAATGCTTTGATAAGTACTGAGAGAGTAGATAGTGAGAGGGAGTGTACTTGTGGTATATCCAATTGTGTTCCACAGATGTTGATGACATTTAAGTGAGAATAGGGTAAATATGTAAAAATTTCTTAAATGTATGAAATGATTGTAAGTAAATAATTACATTCTGAAAGAGAAAAACTAAGAATTACAAGCTTAAGTATTGCAAGGTAATGATGAATACTGGGAGAGGAGGGAATGAAACCACTAGGATTTTAAATGAAGGTCTCATCCCCTTTTGCAACACCTCAGCTTATGCTCTTTGCAGAACTAGATGGGACCTTAAAACTGAAAGTCAGGTATTGCAATGGGTGCTGGATAAAGCAGCAATGACCTTGATGTTCCTGTCTCCCATTTGTCCATTTTCTGAAATAACATTTGCTAGTCCCTATCTCAGAGAATTTCATGTACCTCTTTCACTGTTCTCAGTAGAACTCTGTCTCTTATGGCATCCTCTCACTAAAATGGATTATATATTGCATTCTTAACACTTTTTCTGATCTCTTTTATCATACTGGTTCTGTACCGTCTGTGCCAAGGCCATGCAACTCCCCAGGCTCCCATACATAGCCTCCAGCACACCTCGGGCGATGTGTCCACCAGCTGTGCCATTCACTCCATGAACTTGGGAGTCCACGATGCACTGGCTCCCATTCTCTGTTGACTGCTTGAGTAGCACCTCGCATTTTGAAAGTAAGACATCAGTTTCTTCTTGAAAACTAATTAAGATACATACTGTTTACTATTTTCAAAATTTTTGAAGAAATGCAAGATTCAAATGTTTCAGTACAATGATAAGATAAATCCCATGTTTCCCAAGTTTTCTCTAGAGACTGTAGGAATTAAATTACATGGCTACCATGCATCAGAAAATACCTTTAAAAATATGCTTTGGAACTGGAGATCTTAATAAGTGGCATATTTCACTGGAATCAAAAGTTAAAGATTAAGATTTTCTAAAACAAAATATCATGACATTTTTTTACTCCAAGTACAAAATGAGATCTGCATTTGAGATTGAGCCTTCCATGCAATAAAATATTCTGAAAATCAAACCTGAAAATCTGTGATTGCTGTCCAAGTCCAGAAACCTTCTCAAAGGCCAATGGTAAAATGTGCAAAAGAGAAAAACTGGAATATTGTGCTCTTTGTTGTTAAAATATTATAGAATACATGAGATACTGCTTGTTTTCTGCAGATTTTAAAAATTAGATCATCCTTCAAACATTGACTCCAACTGACACAATCCAGAAAATTATTTACTTTCCCTGTCTTTACTTCAAAAGTAAAAGAAAAAATACACAACACAACAGATTAGAAGTTTCAGGTTCTGTGCCATTAGCAATGTCTGAAAGCAAAAGATATCTTTTGAGATATTTCAAGGTAATCTGAGGTGTTAATGTCTGCAAACATGACCTGAACTCTAGACTGAAGTTCTTCAGATAAATTCTGTACCAGCACCTTTCTTAGCTTTCTGATACATTTGTAAGTCCACAGAGTAAGTAAACTGCTTACCACAGTTTTCTCTATTAATATTGTAGGTCAGGTTCAGCTATTAATATCTTTGCTTCTAGCTGTTTGAAAGCATGAGTATCTCTAAATAAAACCAATAACTCTGTGCCTAAACTGCACCAAACAATGCCATCAGGCTTCTCTAGGACTTCCCTGATTTCCATGACAAGAAAATTAATAAAAATATCAACAACGATTTGCTGAATTGAACAGCAGTTCTTGAGAAACATTACTAATAATTTTGGCCTAATATTTTTTCAGTACTCTTGAGGGTTGACCTGTTATTCAGGCCCTTTCCTGTGTCATAATTTTTTCAGTGATCTCATCCTTTCCATCTCAATTAACAGGCTTCCTGATATGAGATTTTCTGAAGTCTTACTGTTGTCCAAATAATGAGATTCATTACATTTCCTTTTAAGAAAAAAACCCCCAAATAATTATTAAAATAAATATATTAAATTCAGGCTGGTACTATGTTTTTCTTTTTCCTTCTGTTTCCTCACTCTTTTAGCATTGTCTGTCATGAAAAATGCTTCTGGACATCACATGCATCATGGTTGCACAGGTGCTTAGCTCTTCATTCAGGTCAGGGCTGCATTTGATCCTGCACAGAACTGTATATTACAAATGTCAGAATAATGAGCCTGAAAGAGTCAAGATCACTTCACTGTCTTTTTAAAGTATAGATGTTACTGAATTTGAAATTTCATGCACTGAATTTTTCAGATTTCTGAAATGAAGATTATCTGGTTCCTTCCCTCATTAAGAGCATTATAGGCTTCAAGCTTCTTTCTACCTCTTTTGTGATATTTTCTGTTCCCATACACTTATTCTTTCTTTCTTGTCCTAGGTGAAATAATAATTTTTCTTTCCTGTGATTTGCTTCAATAACAATGGAGAAGCTATTGAATCTGAAGCACATTCTCACTGCATTTTCAGTCATCCTCTATCTCTGCTTTAAATTTAACCCTACCCTTGTTGTTGAGAGCATTCTTTTCCTGTTCTCTTATCTTTCTGTCTAGGGACATCATTTTCTGTTTTACTGTCCTTCCTAATTTATAACTTAAGATGACTTTGGTTTCCTGATCCTTAGACACAGAAAATTACCAAACATAGTTTTCCCTTACTGCTGGTATGCTTTCTGTTAAGTAATTATGAGAGGATATTGAGGATAAAGAATGACATCTAATCTGCTTTTCATTCCACTCTACACCTTTGTCTTTTCTCTCCTCTTTTCCCCTCCCCAGCCCTGGAAATCAAAAAGTTCAACTACAAATCCACGTTCATTTGGTCATTCATTTAAGCAGTTATTTTATGAGCACTATGTTCATAGTTAGTCCATGTAGTTATACAGTTAGACATGGTTAGTTCACATATAGTTGCGCAGTCCATACATTCTCAGTCACCAATTTCTGTACCATCCAAACATTACTTTTTAGACTCTAACTATATAGAATTATTTTTTTAAATACATGATTCGATAAACTCCTACTATAGGGGCAAACCCACTTGTTCTTCAATGTGATATCCAGGAAATATTAATTTTTTTTTTCTAAATAGCATCATATTCTAATCCTATTCCAACTGAGAATAGGATAGAGGTTGTAATAAAGCTTAGAATTAGTTCAGTAGTTCATTACTGTGTATTCTTTATGTGACATTAACTCATAAAAGCAATTTTATTTTTTGTGGCTTATATTTGTCTTGATTTTTCCCCTTCTATTTTTTTTTCTGAACAGCACATGACCTTTGCTATCTGAATGTCCATCTGTCCATTATCTTTAAAGTCTTGTCTTACAACAGACATTCACTCTTCTGGTCAGCACTATCTTCTGCTGCCCAAGTTCCTGAAGCAGTTTTCCACAGCTGTGGCACCATGACTGTGCTCCATTCCCTAGCTGGAACAGGTGGAGGGCTTTCACTGTGTGCAAGTATACAACTACATTTTCTGCTAAATAAGTATTCCCACCAGTTTATTTTCCATTCTTCTATTTTTCATCATTTTATTCAGTTTCATCCACTGTCAAATTTTAAGTAACCTTATAAACCTAAAGAGGAAACTGATTTTCTATTAACATTCTTATTTAATTTCTTAGTTTAAATGGTAAAATCTGTCACATTCTGGTTCATTTCTAGATCTGTCTTGGATTGTAGAGTCACATGAGAATCTTTTACTCACATATGGGTTGTATGTAACCACCAGTTACTGACAGAGTATCTCTACCTCTAATCTAGAAAAGTATACTTGTTGCAAGGTGTGACAAGACTCAGTGGTTGGTCTGTCTTGAAAAATAAATAATACAGCTATCATAGGTAGTATCTGAAAGCTGCATTGAAATATATATGCATCTAAGTTTCACACAGATATAATTATTGTAACCTAACTGTCCCAGCACTAGCTCAGGAATGCAGTGGCCATTGTGAGAACAAAAAAAAATATTCCTTTGCAAAAACAAAAAAAAAAAAAAAAAAAAACCAACAAAAAAAAAAAAAAAATCTGTGCTGAGAATTGCACAGATGAGAGGAATACAACTTCAGACAGTCAAAGACAGTTGTCAAACAACTTGATTCTGTTGCTCCTAGAAAGATATTTCTTTTTCTCTTCAGTCACTGCTATAATGAGAATTGGAAGGCGGGCAAAGAAGATGAAATAAAATCCCAGGGAACCTAACCACCAAGTAAAACAGATCATAACAACGTCATAAGGAAAATAAATACTTACTGCTACTCAGACACATTACATAGTCTTATTGAATGTTTACATCACTAATTACATTGCATATTCATACACACATTCTCTGAAGTGGCCATGGGATAGGCAGATCCTAAGAGCAGCTCATAAGCAAGACCATTAATGTTTTTTATGTTCAATTTCATAAGCTAATTGAACATGGAACTGTGATCATCATCATTTAAATCAATTCTGTTCATTAATAATTCTGATCCAAATTTCTTTCTATTAAAAGTAGTAAAGAAATTGGTAATCAGATAGTTTTATTCATTAATTTTAGCAAGTTTTGTATATTCTGAAACAATATTTCCGATTACCCCAGAGCTATTTGTTAACTCCAGTCAAACATATTGCAAAAATTTCTGTTAGGCTAAGAATGCTGTATGTAAACTTCTAGAAACCATGTTCCCCTTTGACATCAGATTCAGGCTACCTTTACCTTAGCTGTAGAAAGTATGTTTCCCCTCTTTGTTTGCAGAGGAGGAGGCATCTCCAATTTCTCATGAAATACACTTGTTTCCACAGAAGAGACGAAGCATCTTAATAGCTACAGTCATCTAGAAAAGTGTCAGATGAAAGTAGTCAAAGTCATAGGGAAATATCTACAAGAAATATGGGTGCTTAGGAGCAGGATGCTATATCTGTCAGTTGTCTCCACATGAGTCCATATAAGAACAGCATGGCTCGGACTGAGCCAAAGCTAATAAATCTGGCTAAGCCTGAGCTGACTCTTTTGGAGTAGTACTTATATCTTTGTACCATGTTCCTCGACAGACTGTTTCTGAAGAAACTGAATTCTTTGCATGTTTGCCACCGTGAAGGAAACTGATAATCTTTCTGGACCCTGATCACTCAGAGGTGTGACTCAAATGCCTCACCTGCTTGTCAGTCTGACACAGAGCCAGAACTATTAAACTCCAATGTTCGCTTGCTGGCTCTTTGAAAAACCATAACTCCAGTTTTATGGGCAGAGATACTGAAGTCTGCAGAGCCTAAAGGATTAAATGCTATTGTAGTTCTGAAGCAGTTCATCTGCTTTACATGGAAGTGATCCTGGGAAAAGGACAGTACAGGATGAATTCCTTCTGTGAAGAAACTTACTAAATATTTTAACCTTAATGAAACAAGTCTAACAGAAGAATCTAAGGGTGAACTACTTCAGAGCACCTGTTACCTGTTATTTGGGATGGTGTCCTTAGAAATGGGAATTAAGATTCCCATCATGACAGGAAAGAGTTGAAACTGGCTTTGCATATCGTGTGTTACCATGTGCCTCTTAAAACAGAGAATAATAAGATCACACACTGCCTTGACTTTAAAGATTCAAGTTTACTGTATTCCTCATCAGTCCTCTTGTCATTCTCTAGGTTTTACACAGATAGGTAAAAAAGCAGAGATTATGTGTTTTTATCACTATACTAACTAATTAAAAAAAACCCCAAAAAACAACAAAAACAAATCAAACCAAACCAAGTACATCTCCTTTCTGGAATACTTATTTGGTCACACTTTTTACTAAGTTTGAAAGTTTAAGTCAAACTTTATAAGCTTTTGCAGGAAAGAACAGAAAGTAAAACCTTTTTTTTTTTTTTTTTAATTAATGCTATTTTAGCAGGACATTCATACTTTGACCACCCTAATCTGACCTACCATTTTTTCACATGTTCCAGTATTCAGAAAGAAGTAAATACTTACAAGCTGAAAACATATCCTTTTTGAATAGGTACCAGGTTTCTAATTAGCCATTCATAAACATCAGTTCAAAGATGAGTTTCCTCCATTTACTTATTTCACAAACTGTATGAAAATTCCTCTCACTAGCATGGGTAGCACTGAGTTGGTCTCAAAAATCATAGCCTTCATTTTAACATATGTGTAGATGCATGTCTGTGAAAAAGTTTGACAACTGAAACAATTTTTACAACTCCCTGTGCAACTGTCACTACCTTCAAATCATGGGCTGTCTTCCTCTCACCCAGGTGTGTTCTATGGGAACCACCACAAGAAATATTGTCTTGCTTAACTCACAAGATTTGTGCTATTTTTGGACATACAATTTTGCCATCTGTTATTTTGTGGAATTAAAATCCGTGTTCTTTCCTATTCATCACAAATTCAACAACCCCTGTCCTTCTCCAAACTGTGAATCTTTCAGTCAACACATTAGCCTACAATTTGTCCAGTGCAAATACATATAGACATACAAACACAAACCAACAGACCTACATCCACAAAATCATGTCATTCAAAGTGAGAAAAGAAAGTAGCCATCCTCTCAGACAGAAAAAAAAATTATACTGAGAAAAACCCTCTTAATGACATTGTTACTAGAAAAAGATGACATTCACCCAGTATGAATCTTTCAGGAAAAGTGCCTCCATAGATGAATTAGTTGCATGGATTTGGCACATAGACATTATTCTTTAAAGTTTAGACTAGTACCCCTAAGGATGTCTAGACAGACTAAATATACCATTTCCATCTGCCCAACAAATTGAAGCAGAGTATGATAATGAATTACAGCAATTTGAAAGAAAAAGAATTGCTCACTCAAAAGACTAAAATAATATTTATATGAAAGATCCTCTTTGATTCAAAGAGTAGGATATCCTACTCTAGGATAATTATTGCCATGACATCCCTAATTGTAACTTAAAATTCAATTTCAAATAAGCATCAGAATTTTGCAAATATTTTCCCTCTGCAACTTTATTCATCAGACATTTCTCTTTCAATTTTAATTTTGTACTTTGTCTATAATTAGTATTTCTGCAATGAGACAGTAAAAAGATCATTGTATTAATGCTATGGAAATATTCCTGTAGGAATATAAACCATTTTTTTCTAATAAAATATTTTAATATCTGGATTCCTTAAAATGACATAGCTATTAATGAAGTTACCACAAAGCCTAAAATGCAGGATCTACTGTACATACATTAATCTTCTGATTCCAAGTGTAAAAAAATAGCCATAATGATACCTGTTTCCCATGTATTAATGATTATATATTCACACTTTAATTTTAAATGCAACTTGCTATAAACATGTTTTTTGGAGTGTAGTAGGATAGACACATGGCAAGATTATACTAGCATTACTAAGCATTGATCAAGTTAAACATCTAGGCACATTTTAAAAGTCATCATTCACAAATGCCAATATTTTAAGTATCTTCTGCTACTCCTATTATGAGAATCATGAATTTATTGCATAATACACATTTGAAGGGCCCTCTAGAAAGAAGTCATCTAGAAAGCAAGACACGTTTACTTTCAGCTTCAAAGTTTAGATGCAGGTATTTCAAATTAAATCTTACTTACTGTAAGAATGGCAGAAGACTATCTTTCATGTTTTATTCTCAGTTTGCTCCTTTCATGACATTCTTTGATTTCAATCACAATTTTTCTAAAAGTATAATTGAATATCCTTCACCAGACCTTCTTACAGAATATAAACTCTCATTATTCTCCCCTAGATACTAATATTGTATCAAATATATGCATACAATAATACAAGATTACTATTGTGCATTGTGCAAAATAAAGGAGAGATTGCACTTCTGTTTAAGATGAAGGAACAAATTCAGTTGGCTTCTCAGCTTGGTTTGTTTCTTAAGATAAACTGATATTTTCTACTTGTTTGGAAATAGTCTCTTCTTTGCTTGCTTGGTGAAGCAAACAGAAAGGTCATTGTGCAGCTTTTCTTTCTGTGAATACACCTCTCTACCTAGAAGTGTATCTTCTTGAACATAACTCTTGTACGACTACAAACTTAGATAATATAGTCAAATCTGGTTGACAATCAGCTTCAGAAGTCATAAGAGTAGTCACATATCAACAGATATGGAAAACGTAAACACGTATGTTCTGACAATCCCAACTATTTAACTTTGTCTGTCAGGTTAAGTGCAGATGTGTAAAGTCAAATTGGAGTTGTATCCTGATGCTTTCCTATTTCACAGTAGAACACCTGAGGAAAGCAACTTGAAAGCTTGTTGAGAATGGAAGATCAATAAGCTACACAGTTCTGCCTCGAGTGTTGCTATCTGATGAAACACTCCATATAAATATCCTTGCCAATAACACAGGATGCATTCATTTACATTAATACAATAACTGTACTGATATTCTGTTTGGTTACCCAGTTTTACCTCTCCACTGGATGTATGAACATACCCAGCTTCAGCAAACTCTGCACCATATTCTGCATCATGCTCTATACTGTTTTGCATGATAGCCAAAGATTTTATGCTGATAATGAAGAGATATACTTACAGGATGATTCATGGTTATAGCCTACAGGCAAGAAAACAACATTAGCAGTAAAGACTGTCATTTAAACCTTGAGGGTTATTTAAGACTGATGAAGTAAAATGACTTTAAAGGGTTGGTTTAAGAAATATGGTTATAAAGATATAACTTAGAGATATTTTTTCCTAAAGTGATAGCATGCTTATTTCTGTCATCTTTCTCAAACTATTCCTGTTTACTCCATAAGACTCTGGAAATGATTCTGGCAATTCAGTAAAAGCTAAACCTTGTAGCATGTAAAATCCAAGTACTTTTCCTTTGATCCAAGCTTCTGGTAGAAATAATTTCAGTATAACTTTCCCCACCTCCCAGCAATGTGTAAACCAAATAAAACCTTAGGAACATGCGACATCCTAATAGAAAAGTGGTAGTATTTTGCTCAGAGAAATTGAAATCCATCGATTTATCAACAGCTCTAAATTAACTGCCCAGAGGATGCCTCTGGTTCCAGGCAATGACAAGGCTCCCAAATTCCTCAGCATCCAGTGTTCACCTCTTGGGAGAGTGGGTGGGGTGGCTGTTGGTGTGGTTCTGTATGGCTGCTATACTTTGTTCTTGAAAAGGAATTATTTTTGGTGAAGAAGATGGACTTCATAACCATGCTCTCCCCCACACCCCCACACCACCACACACACACACACAATGTGCTTTCTTTATGCCTTAAAAAAAAAAGACTACAAACCACATGACCAACCAAAACGAAAATACCAGCCACCAAACGTATGTTCCAGGTCTGAAAACTTCTCTTTCTTCTGGCTCCCCCTTCCAGGGATACCCTGCTGTATAAAATGAGCATTAAATGTAGAGGCTGGGAAGAAAGCTGAGGAACTGCAAGACAAATTGTAACAAGCTTTGCTTTCCTACAAGCTCAAGTACAAAAAATTTCTGGGATGCTGGAAGTTAGGCAGACTGCAAAGCTCAGCAGTGAGGTTGTCTTCCATAGCAGAGCTCTCAGATCCCCATCAGCTAGACAAATCAGACTGCAGCTCTGAGGTTGGCCTTGAGAGTATTCTCCAGAACTGCAACTTCAAGAGAGTGGGACATAATCCCTGATCTGCAGTGTTAACTATTCATGTATTTTCACTTTTCTTTCTCTAAAAAAAACCAGTTAAGCATCTGCAGGTTCTTTCATCTGAGTGAAATTTTTCTTTTTTTTTTTCTTGGTTTTTTTTTTTGGGAGAGGGGGACGACGACGAGGTGGGAAGGGGTTTGTTGACTCGTGTATTCATGTTTTCCCCAAAGAAGCTTTTTTCTCTGCTTTCTCTTTGTTATTTTGTGGGTTTTTTTCCTGTAAAACCTGTTCCCCTTGGTACCCCATTTCTCACTTGTTTATATAAGTATTTGTTAGTAGTTACACTAAAGGCAAAAAGAACAGGCTACAAGATGGAGCATCTTCACTATCAGGGAACATGGATATCACAAGATAATTGGTTCTACAGCATCCTGGACCTTACAGTTGGGACTGTGGAAAGACTCTGTTTTCCTATCATTTTGGAAGGACAGCACCAACATGCTCAAAAATCACCAATCAAGCTCTTTGCCCATCCAGTGTTTAGAGAAACACGGCTATAGTGGGATGCTTTTGTGTAATACACATCACTGCTGTGTTGGAAAGATATTTGGGCAATAAAGGTGAAGGAATAAATTCCAATATCTTCTCGTACTCCCTTGCCAGCAGTGCTGTCTTTTCATGCATGCATTTCTTCCTAAGCTGCACTGCTTCTTTAGTTTCAGTGGCTGGCACACGCTGTCATTCTGAGATTGCTGTATCAAAGGACTAAAATATGCCTTGCAGGATATGTCCTTTCAGGATATTTGTCCTGAAAAAATACTTCTATAAAAGTACTCTAAAGACAAAATAAGTCAAATTACTCTCAGAAATAAAAACATTCCTTTAAGGGAATAGAAAATCTATTTAAAGCAAACTAATACTTTCACTAAACTGTCTATGGATTTATTTCCTCCCAAGCCCAGTAACAGCGAGATGATTAAAGTAATGAGGTATGATGGTATACCTTTCAGTGGGCTAAGGATAACTGCTGTGCTATGGGAAGGGAAATGCAAACCATTCTCTGTGCTGCCTCTTTCACTAGCTGGTGTGTGTGGGTGGTGATGTCCTGGGTACTAGCATCTTCCATTATTTTCCCGTATGAAGATCTTAATGTGATTACTCATGCTGCTAATGGTTCATGGCCTGTGTCTCTTCTGCTTTCTTATGGCAGAAATAATTTCCAGGTTTTCTTGTGATCTGGAGGAATGTTTTAAAAATTAGGTAAAAAAAAAAAAAAAAGATAGTGACCCTTTGAAGCCCTCTGAACTGTTGAAGTAGGAGCACACTGTGTGTATTGATGTGGGTAGATGAGTAGGAAGTCAGGAGAGGCAGAGGGAAAAGAAACAACATAAGACACAATTGCTGTACGTGACAGGCAATGGGAGCCTTGACCTCCTCCAGCAGAAGTGGGGACAAACCAGCAGCAGCAGCAGATCCTGAAAAGGGAAGGAAGTCAGGGCTGTGCATATGCTGTGGGGCAAACAAACCTGAGGTACAGCTCCATAGATAGCTGTGGTCAGGAGGTGGCTGAGGTTTCCACTCAGAAGATGAGTTGCCATCTTGCTGTCCTGGTTTTGGTTTGGGTTAATTATCACAAACAGCTGCTGGCCTAAGGAATTGGGAGGGGCCACAGCTGGAATAAACAACTGAGACAGCCATTGGGATATTTGATACCATACTGAGTCAGGCCCCTATATAAGGGAACAACAGGGCCAGGGTATGTGTGTCTGTTTTTAGCCTCATCTGGCAGGTAGTTTCAGTGTGGTCAGAGCTGGGGGAGTTGGTGTCTCAGACACAGGTAGAGCTTTGCTGGCTTCTATTACTTGCCTTGTATATCATTTCATTATTGCTATCATTACTACTGCCATTTTCTTCTTCCTTTGTGTTGTTTTATTAAGCTGTCCTTATCCCAACCCACAGGGTCTCACCTTTTTCTCTTTCTTCCAGTTCTTCTTCTGATCCCATAGGAGGGAGTGTGAAGGGGAGGGGAGAAGCCATGGGTGAGTGTCTCCATGGTGTTTGATTGTCAGCAGAGGTTAAGCCATCATACTTGCCTTAAATGTAATTTTTCTTGATGGTGCCCTGTGGGAAAGAAAACAACAAATTTTTTTTTTTTAGTCAAATCAATGGAGATGATTGGCAAGCAGAAATTTATCATGCCTGTGATAGGAAAGGGTAAAGAAAACAATGGGTCCCAGAGCACTGACAGACAGAGAACAAGCAGGATGGATCCTGCTGGTGCTTGGACTTCAAAAAAGCTGCATGCTAATTTTTAAGCAGATGTAAACAGAAGTGAATAGTACCTGAGAGTAACCAGGCATTACACTGGGCTGCTATATAATAATGACTGAAAGGCAAGCATTTTGACATTGCTGGTTAGGAAACTTCTCCTTGCATATAGCTAAAGAATAAAGCACTGGCTGAGTTTTTTTCTAAAATCTTATTTCTATCCCAATGTCTTTTTTCTTCAACTACAAGTACTGCAGAATTCAGACATACTACAGCTCACTTCCAGACATATATTTACTGCCTGAATTAAAGATAAAAATACATTTTTGACAATTCCTGCCCTGGAGATGGTGTCAGACAGTGTGAAGGCAAGGAGAGTTTGTTACGCCTTTTTCAAAGGAAAGGAACAAAGGGTTCAATTAATTAAAAATGCAGTATGTCTCTTAAGAAGATGTATACCTATCTTTGTAATGAAGTAGAACTCTTTTGATTAAACAAAGTACACTATCAGTGCATAGGACTATGGTGATCAGTAGTATGCAATGTAATTTGTTTATCATAACCACTTCATATAAAAATAGCTATATCTAAATATTTGTGCTACAATGTCCCCTCAACTATTACTTTATTAATGTTTAGCAACTAGTTATAAGGGAAAATAAAGTGCCATGACAAATGATAATTTATGAATGTATTTTATCACTCTTTCTAATATATTATTCCATTAAACATTATGAATTAGTTATCTGAAACTATATCTCTGAAGTAGGAATCTATCCTTCCTTCCTTCTCCATCCTATTCCACTATACATTTTCAAGCATAGAATTGAGAGATTAAGAGCTTGAATAACTTCCCATGACATTCCCTTAATGTGAATGAAGCAAGATGTTATTTCAGCAAAGTGTTCAAAATCTTAATCTTTTTTTTCATTTATAGCAAGTTTCTGGAAAACAGTTAATGCCAGTGGATCCAGGCTGATATATTCCCACAATAACTGCCAGGTCATACAAAAGGTTTTCTATATTTTGAAATATCTTACTTTACTAATGGTAGAAATGAACACAAGCAGTGCATTTGAGCTAACAGTGGAGAAGTATCTCATAAACCACTTTATAAATAATTGTTGCTATATTTATATTATTGACTAGTAAGAAATAAGATCCTAATCTGAATAACAACTAGCTAATATGCTCCAATTTCACCTTTGTGGCTGCATTTCTCTCAGTAGCCTTTAGTGTGTAACTGTCTTATTTTCCTTCTGCACCTCTTAGCTGAACTCTAATTGTGATCTTACATGAATACTGTGAGATAAATGGTTCAGTAAATTATATGCAAACAGATGTTAAAAAGGTTGGGAATTTGCTATTGCAAGACACACTAGGATGGGGCAATTGCATTCTGGCAGCAGGAGCTCTCCAACAAAACTGAATTTTTATGAAGGTTACCCTCCATTATCTGTGTCACAGTATTTCCAGCGGGTTGCAATAATTACCAATGACAAAACACCTTCCTGTGGACTTGTGGATTTTTTCCCCAAGACTAAATCACTTCATTTCTAGGGAAGCAATATAGGAAAACTTAATAATATTTACTACTGGGTTTAAGCAGGTAAGAAAAGTGATAGCATTTTCTTATCTTTGTGAAACTGAATCTATGGTGAAACAAATGTTCATATCTATTCCTTATTTTGTATTTCATACATAGGTTTTTCTTTGAATCAGACTAATTTCTCAAGCGTTTATTACTCTTACAATGGAGAAATTAAAAATAATGAGCAATATGAAAAGAATGGGATTGCATTGCATGCACCACAGAGAACTGAGATATCCTATACCTTACAAAGCAATTCAGTAAAGTCTTTATGTATTTTTCTTTAAATAATGTCTTATATATATATAAAATTTAAAAAGATCAACAAAATATATATTCTGACTAATATTTAAAACATGTCGTCAGTGTATGTGTATGTTACACATTTGATCTGCCAAAATCTTAATTACACTTATTGTGTCAATTCTCTATGTATGTTTTGTGGTCATCCTCATTTACCCTTATATGTTTGGTATTAAAATACCAAACCACCAAAAGTCTTATGTAACTGCTATGTCTTCCAAATTTCAGAAGACACATGTCTCATTATGTTACTCTTACTGGTCTACTTGTTTAGCCATGGTAGGAAAAAAAATTAAAACCTAAACAAATATAGAAAAAAACAGTGACATTAATGTTTTTAGAGCTTCACAGTGATTTGGGTAAGTTCTAAAGTTGTCGTTGTTTAATAAAAAATTAATCAATTATGTAACCATTACAATGTTATTTCACAGGCAAATTTTACATGTTAGAATTGTGGAAATGACACTGATACATTTGATACATTTGCTGATGACACCAGTCCCCTAGTTGATTTACACTGCAAAACATATTGTCTTGCAAAAATTGTGGTTGATTGGATAGCTTGCAAAAAAAATTGTTACACATTTTCTATGTTTATTATTTTTAATAGAGGCTGGATGTTGTGTTATAGAATGTATCTCATTCTGCATATTTCTCTAAAACTGCTTTCTCTGTTTTGAAAAAAAGATTAAGTTATAGATACCCTTTGGATATTTCTTCTTCCTTATTCCTTCCCTTCCCAAGATGGATTTTTGCTTTGTATTTTAGTCATGAGGGTTTAAAGAATAGCATATAATAAAACATAGACTTTTTTGCTGAGAATCTATAGACATCCTATCCCATGGCAATAATCTATAAAATAATTTCACTGTGGCTTCACCATTGGAGTATACTGAAGCTACACAAAATAATGAATTTCCTTTAATGCTTTAGACAAAATAATTACAAAGTCCAGCACTGAATGGAAGCTACAGTCTTAATCAGCTCACATCCAGCATAAGGTAATCTTGTCTCAACTATAGATCCAGCTGGAATTGGCTTTAAAACTTGATTGCTCTTCTGGTCTTGGCAAAGTGTTGGAACAGAAATGTCTTGACAGTATTATTAATAGAAGCATTACCAACATTAGCATGCACCCTCCACGTGCCATGTACAATTCTGTGTTGTCTTTACTTAAGCCCAAGTCTTGGAACAACTATGAAATGCTTTTATTTCATTCTCATCAGGACTTAGAATTACATTTCATACTTAATACATGAGCATTTCAGTGTTTTAAGGACAATCTACCTAAAATGCAATGTTATTACTGTGGACTCCACAGAGATTTTTCAAAATCAGAACATTCTCCAAAATTGGAGCATTTGAAGTTCTTAATATTGGTGTTTTTCAAGGCAATTTTCATGAAAATTACCATCTTCCTCAAGCACTTTTTCAGTAAGGTCTCTGTTCCAACATTTGTCATCAGAAGAATCTTGTAGCTCATTTTGTTTATGAAGGAAGGGCATGAATTGAGTTTAATGTCACTGTTCATTTCTCCCTTTGAGACTTCTCAAAAAAAAATTACCTATACTACTCCTTCCTGAAACAAAAAATGTAAGCTTATAATAAGTTAATTATTGTGCTTTCCTTTAGTCTGACTTAAAGAATTATTTTGCCTTAGTAATTCAAACAAAATTCTGTTACTCAAAGCCAACTTATTTCTTCCAATATATCTAATGCCTTTATGGTAGTTGTACATTCTTTGTTTTATAATCTTTCATATGTTTGTTTCTAGCATTTGAGACCTTGTAGAACACCCCTGGTCATGCTGCCTTTCTTTTATTGCCTTTTCCACTGCTGGTCTTCTGAGCCTTAATATTTGATATTGTTTCTTTTTCTCCATTTCTCTTGCACATTTTTAATGTTGCATTGTTAAGGTTGCAATGCATGCTAAATTAAAATATCCAATCGTCTTCACATTTTGAGTTTGTCAACATACAGAAGTGAAAGTCACTTTCAAGTCACAAAGCTTGACCATTCAGTCTTCAGTTCCACCACCATATTTCTCCTACATTTTGTCTGTAGGACACTGATGTTCATGGAGCTGGCTGCATTATGTTTGAGCAACAATGTAATACCTTCATCTGCTTTTTTTTTTTTTATGCCTGAATTTCAGTTATGTATGAAATTCAATCAAAATTGATTCTATGTTCAGAATTACACACAACGAAAAAGATTAGGTACTTCACAAAATTCCTTTATTTGTGCAGAATGTTTATGTTGGGCAAATCCCATTCTTAAGAAAAGCATGGGCTATGCAGGGCCAGCTCTGCACACATGGAGGATGTGTACACTTTGGAGGCTTAGATTAGGATGGCTTTAAAGTCTTAGCATTATCTGTTCTGTGTGTTCAAGCTTGTCTGTTTTGTGAGTACCTGGCTTTTAAGAAATTGAGCTACAGGCATTCAAGTTTGATCTTCAGATGACAAACATAGTAAAGTACTAACTTTGACTCATTTCCAGTCTGAGTTGACTACAACATAGTGTGAATGTACAAAATGTGGTTTTCAGGGATATAGCCCACCACTGGGTATCTGTCATTGAAGCATCAAGAAGTGCAGTTTAGTATCATGTCAGTACTGGTACCAAGTGCTTAAGCTCTGGAAAGCTAAGAAAAGACTAAAAGCCTGCATTGAAAAAGAATACGCTTTAATAAGTGTATTTCCACATTTCCTGTCTGAAGAAAACAACTCGCAAATGCTTGGATCTGGGAAGCAGTGATTTTTCAGAAATGTCACCCAAAGCTGGAGGCAGGGTTGGGGTTAAGATGAATAATCTCTTTTCAACCAGTTTTCTTCCTTCCATACTCCTATTGATGAATTGCAGGCTTTCCTTCTTCTTCACTTAGTCTAGGTTGATCCTAATTTACTTTTGCTAGCTCCACTGTAAGCAATGTTGATCTTTACTGTAGAGAGGGAATTGACAATTTTTGGTTAGTTTTACCCTTTTCCTACTTAGCCTGGTCTTCTTTTTCCAAGAAGAAACCCTGTGGATGAGGTTACTTTTGTTTTAAAAAGAGCTGGAACGAATCCTTTTAAACAATTTTGAAACGTTTTTCAGACAGTTCAAAAACTATCCTTTTTCATAAGATTCTTTTAACTTTTTCTATAAATCGTCGTTAACTTTTTCTGTAGCAGTTTCCTGTGAAAATGCTGACAAACTTAAACTTGCTGAACTCAGAACCTTATAACATCAAACATGATGCAACCCGAAAGAGTGGCAGAACAATCAGCTACACTTACAGCTTCAGGATAAGGGGCATATTGATTCAGAGGTGCTGACTGAAGCATAGCATAAATGCACTCAAGCTAGCTGTCAACTAGCTAACTCACATACAGGTAACAGGCTAGCTATAGGATCAGAGACCTCAAATCAGGGTCTCCACACCTGCATGACAGCCTTAGTTGACAGACTCCTGGTGAGAGAGTAAAGTCTAAGAAAACTTCTTGGCTATAACCATAGCTACTTTCTCAGTTCAGTAAGTGACATGTCACACAGAATGAACAGGTATTCTGCATATATATCAAGGCAACCTGCAAGACGGGTTTGATTTTGTGCTTAAAGAAATCAGTTTATCATTTGTTAAATTAGTAATTGTAACTTTTGCTTTTGGTGTGTACAGAAATTCTTAGAATAGAAACATAAACAGTAGAAATTAAGCTAAAAATATGAGAGTTTGAGTTACAGAATTTTCCTCATTTAAGAAGGCTGTTAAAATGCATGCAGCCTATTCTGTCTCTGAGTGCAACTTTTAAAACCCTGTGCTAAAGCTAAAAAGAACCAGAGACTTATAACCATTCCTGTCTCTGTAGAGAATTTAATTCAGCGCATGTGACACTTTAGGCAGACAACCTAAAATGCTTCTAGTATATTGATAATGATGATCTGGACTTTGGAAGTCAAATACAGTTCTCCTATTCTTCATGCACTAGTAACATTTGTCTTTGTCAATCCTGGAATGATTTAATTTGCAAATTATGTTGTCAAAGAACAGTTTCATGTCCTTCTTGGAATTTAACTTAATTCTTTACCTATAGCACAATGAAATAGTTTTGATAGAGTGTTTAAATATTTTTTCCCATATAATTTTCCTATAATATGATTTCTGGGGTATCAGAACATTTCTTACTTTTAAGGAGGACTTACTTTTTTAGAGATAAGAATCATACTGTGTGTATTATTTTTTTACAAATACATACAGAAATACTTATTTAAAGAAAGCTGATACCTACATGAAAAAACCTTGTGTTCTAGGCTAATTCATGCCCTAATCTTACAATGGACTCTAAGAAAGCATGATTTCAGGAAAGATTTAATCATATCATCCAGAGTTTCATTGTGCCTACAGATTTATCCTTCAGGTCATGATCTTCAACCTAAAGCTTGAGGAAAGTTCTCACGTATTGACAAATACCGCGAAGATAACAAGCTTGGACCAAAACCTCTCTAAGTTATATAGAATCACAGAATTGTCAGGGTTGGAAGGGACCTTAAAGATCATCTAGTTCCAACCTCCCTGCCATGGGCAGGGACACCTCCCCCTAAAGCAGGTTGCTCAGAGCCCCATCCAGCCTGGTCTTAAAAACTTCCAAGGATGGGGCTTCCACCACCTCTCTGGGCAACCTGTTCCAGTGTCTCACCACCCTCATGGGGAAGAAATTCTTCCTAATGTCTAACCTGAATCAACCTATCTCTAATTTTAATCCATTCCCTCTAGTCCTATCACTGCTCGACAGCCTGAAAAGTCCCTCCCCAGCTTTCTTGTAGGCTCCCTTCAGATACTGGAAGGCCACAATAAGGTCTCCCAGGAGCCTTCTCTTTTCCAGACTGAACAACCCCAACTCTCTCAGTCTGTCCTCATAGGAGAGGTGCTCCAGCCCTCTGATCATCCTTGTTGCCCTTCTCTGGACACATTCCAGCACATCCATAGCCTTGTAATAGGGGCTCCAGAACTGGACGCAGTACTCCAGGTGAGGTCTCATGAGAGTGCAGCAGAGGGGGAGAATCACCTCCATCAACCTGCTGGCCACGCTTCTCTTGATGCAGCCCAGGATATGATTGGCTTTCTGGGCTGCAAGAGCACACTGATGGCTCATGTTGAGCTTCTCATCCACCAGTACTCCCAAGTCCTTTTCTTCAGGGATGATCTCAAGTCAGTCACTATCCAGCCTATATTGGTGCTTGGGATTGCTCTGACCCAGATGGAGGACCTTACATTTGGCCTTGTTGAACTTCATGAGGTTGGCATGGGCCCACCTCTCCAGCCTGTCAAGGTCCCTCTGGAGGACATCCCTTCCCTCCAGCATGTCAGCTGCCCCCCACAGCTTGGTGTTGTTGTCAAACTTGCTGAGGGTGCGCTCAATGCCACTGTCCATGTTGCTGACAAGGATGTTAAACAAGACTGGTCCCAGTACTGATCCTTGAGGGACTCCACTTGTCAGTGGATACTTGGATACTGACTCTTTGGAAGCGGCCAAGAAGAGAGGGATGCAGATAGGTATTTTTGAAAATTTTGTAGGGCATTGAGCAGACTATCCCTGTAACTCATTGAAATCAGTGTGAAATAGACACAATCAACTCTGGCATCACTGATAAAATCCTTCTCTGGACCTTCGCTTGCTATTTAATATTCAAATAAATTTGAAAACTTGGCCTTTAGATCCTGAGGTCAACTGAACAATAAATACGTGCAAGAACAGCATATAGAAGGCAGACATTTGGCATCCATGTAATATTTTGTGATGCTGAAGAAACAGTAGTAAGATGGATTTGAGGAGGTAACTCCTTCATGTGTACATTTGTATTCTAGTTATTAGTGCTTTTCATATGGAACTATCAGTAAAATATCTTTTATGTTTTGAGTAACAATGATAGAAAAGGTAAGGTAAAATAATATCACGCTAGTTACTTTCAGATGAGTTTACCTCACTTTTATTAATGACTTCCTCACTTTGAAGAATTTCTTGTAGAACTTGGAAGCATAATATTTAAGTAAAATTTCATGTAGTCATCTAAAAGCCCAGAGATTTTATCTGTAAATTTGAGAAAACATTGAGGGAACATAAGAAAGATGGTAGGGTTCTAATACTTCTTTTGAGAAATTTAGTAGTCCAGTGACATTAGAAGGCAGATGAACAAAGTTCGGAGTCTTTTGAATTGTCATCCAGTTTTTGGTAGGCTGCTCTCTCTATTACTCAGCATCACTTCCAAAGTTATATAGAGATTTTAACTAGAAACAGAAAGCACAGATTGTTAAGATGTGACAGTGCAAGGGCATGTAACCTCTACTCATAGGTATAAATTTTCTCAATATCTTAAGATAGTTCCCATCTCTCTTAATCTCAGTATCTCAAGTAATATGATGCCCTAATAATTAAGGCAAAACAGCAAAAAAATATTCTTTCAGTTCAAGTAGCATTGAATTCACTCAAAGCATTATGAAAAGTCATTGTCAGGTACTGGTAATAATATAATTTCATGATGCCAGTACTATCACTCAAATCAAAGTGTGCCCTTAGGACACATAGCCAAATGTTTTTAGAAATGTATGTTGCACTCTATTTAGCCACAGTCTCTGTCTTCATGAGAAAGCTGTATGTACAAAACCAAGTATCTGCCACTGATCAAGATGGTATAGCAACGTATGAGAAGACAGAAGGATCTTTACCCCAGAATGTCAGATGTTTCCTCTCTGTGCTGTGACCACCGACACAAGGTTTGCCCTGCTGTGAATCTGGAATAGCATGATAAATCAGTGGAATTTCTCTGGATTTTTCACCAACTCAAGGGCATACAGCTTTTGGCAGTGGCTACTCAGCAGCTCATAGAAAGCTGACTCATGATCTGTGTATTGGCATAGATCTCTTAGCTCATTTCTGACAGTTTTATTAAGCAAAATCAGCTTAAACAAGTTGGTCCATGATTCTACTTCAGTGACTCCAGAAAATTCCATTGCTGAAACTATTGTTTTGAAGGTTCACAAGAAATTAAAACATTATACATAATAATATAAATGTAAATATTTATAAACTATATGTCTCTCTATGTACTCCTTTGGTGTATACAGAAATTCTTAGAATAGAAACATATAGAGAAACAGTAGAAATTAATCCAAATAGATGAGAGTTTGAGATCAATCTAGTTAAGCCTAAAAAATACTCAAATGTACAGATGTGAGGAATGTTTTAAGTTGACATAACATTTTATAAAACAGAGAATCAATGAAGAGTTGCATGACAGGAACGCATATCATGTTTATAGGAATAAAAATGTTCATTTTGAAAATGCTGACATTTTTTTCCACCTGTCTACTCCTGCACATTGTCTGAGCACTTTCCAAGAATCCTTCAAATTATTAACTGCAAACAGATTTCAACAGTATAATTTGTTACATATGCACTAGTTAGTAGAGGGTTGACAATGATCGATTTCCTTAATGACAACAATTTGTCTGAAAGTTTGTTCTCAATTGTTTCTTCTGCCTAATTTCCCTTAATCTTTGTTTAAAGTATGTTAGGAGAGCTTTATTTTCTAGAAAGTGGGGAAATATTTCTAAAATTTTTTAGGAACTGTGGGTGTGTAGAGACTGGAAATAAAGAATTTGGGCTGATTGTACTTTTTTTTTTGAGTCACAAACATACAAAAATTTAATGCATGTCTATATTTCCTCTGGATTTAGTCCTCAAAGCAGTGAAAGATACTGACAACCAAATCTGTCTAGTGATCAATTCAAAAAAGGAGGCCACATTCTTGTGTGCATGTACTCTGGGGATTCCCTCAAATAGCTAGCAATTGATGGATAGTCACTGCTGTGGTATCCTTCCCACCATTTTGGGAAACCTGAAGGCTCTCAGCTTTGGGGAAAAGGGACTTACTGAGTCTAGATGAACAGCTAAGATCTTCATGTAAGGGCATACATCTAATTCTGTGCTGACTAAGGTTAGGGGGTGATGGTTGCAGAGGAAATAGACAGACAAGGTGAAGCAAAGAGGTTACCAGGCAGAGGAGCAACCTGAGCTCTTATTCTTCAGAACACAGAATCATAGGATGGCTAGGGCTGGAAGGGACCTCCAAAGTCCAGCCCCCCCTGCAGTGAGAAGGGATACCCTCAATGAGACCAGGCTGCTCAGAGCCTTGTCCAACCTCACCTTGAATATTTCCAGGGATGGGGCCTCAACCACCTCCCTGGGTAGCCCATTCCACTGTTCTACCACTCTCAATGTAAAGAGCTTCTTTCTGATATCCAATCTAAATCTACTTTTCACTAATTTAAACTCATTACCCCTCATCCTTTCACTACAACCCCTCATAAACAGCCCCTCTCCAGCCTTCCTGTAGGTCCCCTTCAGGTACTGGAAAGTCGCTATTAGGTTTCCCTGGAGCCTTCTCTTCTCCAGGCTGAACAACCCCAGCTCCCTCAGCCTGTCCTTGTAGGAGAGGTGTTCCTGCCCTCTGATCATCTTTGTGGCCCTCCTCTGGACCCGCTCCATCAGGTCCATGTCTTTCCTGTGTTGAGCGCTCCAGAGCTGGACACAGTACTCCAGGTGCGGTCTCACCAGAGCAGAGTAGAGGGGCAGAATCACCTCCCTTGTTCTGCTGGCCACACTTCTCTTGATGCAGCCCAGGATGCAATTGGTCTTCTGGGCTACAAGCGCACACTGTTGGCTCATGTCCAGATTCTCATCCACCAACAACCTGTAAGTCCTTTTCCACAGAGCTCCTTTCCAGCACCTCATCTCCCAGCCTGTACTGATAGTGAGTGTTGTTCTGACCCAGGTGCAGGACCCTGCACTTAGTCTTGTTGAACCTCATGAGGTTCACCTGGGCCTACCTCTCCAGCTTACCCAGGTCCCTCTGGATGACATCCTATCCCTCCAGCCCATTGACAGCACCACTCTGCTTGGTGTAATCTGTGAACTTGCTGATGGTGCACTCGATCCCGCTGTCAATATCGCTGATGAAAATATTAAACAGTAGAGCTCCCAGTACAGACTTCTGAGGGACCCCACTTGTCACTGATATCCATCTGGACATTGAGCCATTGACCACCACCCTCTGGATGTGACCATCCAGCCAATTCCTTATCCACTGAACAGTCCACCCATCAAATCTATATTTCTCCAACATAGCGAGTAGGATGTTGTGGGGGACCATGTCAAAAACCTTGCAGAAGTCCAGATAGATTACATCTATAGGTCATCCCTTGTACACAGAGGTAGTCACCTTATCATAGAAAGACACTAGATTCGTCAGGCAGGACCTGCCCTTGATGAAGCCATGTTGGCTGTCTTTCATCACCCCACTGTCCTCTATTTGCCTTGTTAGACCTTTTTAGGAGAATCTGCTCCATGATCTTCCCAGGCACAGAGGTGAGGTTGACAGGGGTGATAGTTTTCAGGGTCCTCCTTTCTACCCTTTTTAAAAATGGGTGTAAGATGTCCCTTCTTCCAGTCCCAAGGGATTTCACCTGGCTGCCAAGACTTTTTAAATATTATGGCAAGTGGCTTGGAGACTACATCAGCCAATTCTTTCAGGACTCTGGAATGAATGTTCACCAGGAGTCAATGCACTCAGCCTTAAATGGACAATGAGGGGCAGCAGGTGTCAAACTTGGTAGAAAAATAAGCTGAAAGAAGGGCACTTGATCTGGTACAAAAGAAACTGATCAAACTTTGCTCAAAAGTCAGTCAGAACCTTGTTTACTTCATCTGAACAGTAGTACCAGATATTTCTGTGGGTGTCTGAGCAAGCCAGGATAATCTTTTATAGATTAGTTGCTGTGAGACATTTCCCCTCACATGTGTACGTCAGGTCCCATTATCCTCAGCAGGGAAGCTGAAAGTAACTAGAAGTAGAAATGAGTAAGAATCAATGAGGTATGTTAATGGATGGGTTTTATTTTATTGAAACCTCTCAGGGCAGCCAATTTACAGGAAGGGGGGGAGTGCCTTTGATTTTCTGTCATTGTTTTATTATGCCCTGTTTTGGGTGAAGGAAATTCAAGTCTGTTAATATGTTCAAAAGAAGAATGCCTTTTAATCAAGGACTACATATTGAAAATATATTGCCTAGCAGTAAAAATTGTCTGGAATTATCAACAAAAGCTCAGCACTGATTTGTCATGTTTTCTTTTCAGAAAGATCAAAAAAGATTAGGTATAAGCCTTTCCTTATTAGACTAATCTCAAATACCTAGCCAAATAGATGGTGATGTAGCTAACTGGCTTTAAGGTATTTATAACGTGAAAACAGTTTTCACTAAACTACTACCTAGATAAATCTTGGCCTCTGAAATCAACTGTAAAACTTTCATCAGCTTCAAAGGAACTGGAACATGAGCCTTGCCATTAATTTCAGTTGAGGATCAGTTCTGAAGAATAACAAGTCTTTGATGTTCCTTCATGGCAAAATCCTTTGCTGGGACTCCAAACCTTTGAAAAATGGTAAAGACTCCCCTGTGTGCAAATGGTCTTGTAACTCTTTTGTAGACTGCTTGAGGAATTTTTGCAGCAAGGACTACTGCATTCAAGATTGGGTACAAGTCCTGACTCAAGAAATTGTTAGCTCTAGGGCCATTCTTCTAGTTGGTTGATGCTTATTTTCCATAATATCTCTGGCAGTATCTTTCTAGTTATCTGCCCTTTAACAAGTCCATTACTTTATACTTTAGGTACTGCAAAATGATTTTTATTATGCAGAACTGATACTCTCCTTGGTTATGTCTGATTTTACCTTTTAAAGACTGGTTCTATAATTCTGTAATATTTTTAGTTGTCTCCATAATGCCAGTGGAACTAATGTGATAGGTCTACTTTACAGTACAGGCAGTCCAGATTTTGTAATGGTCTTTTCTTTGCTAAGTCTCCTGTTGATTAGTATTGTTCCAGCAGACATTGTATGGCTTGTTCCAACACCTTTTCAAACCCTTTGTCCCTGCCTCAGTTTACATACTCTCCCAGACAGAGGCTGAAAGTCCAGATTTATCTCTGCTTTTAGAGATTTCCTTCAGCTGAACACTGAGACATAGAAAAGGGTTTCAGTCTGTTGCAGGTGCATCAGGAAGAATACCCACAGGAAGACTATACACTCTTTTACCTCTGTAGATATGCACAAGTAGTGAATCCTGTGGTATCAGTCACATTATTGTAGTTCCCCCCTGAATTCCTCACTGCCAAACAGCAGATTTTAGGTGTATAGACCTCTTTGTTGTATATAAAATTTTTTGTGCTCTGATGATTCACTGAAACTCTATGATTGAAGCTTCCAGATTTTGAACCTTGCTGTATTTTCTAATTATGGTTGGAGTTTATAGTCTCGTCACTTCTATCAAGATGCAACTAGGTTACAAGGCATCGTAACAAAATGAATAAAACACAAATACAAACTCTCTCTGACTGCTTTCAGACTCACAGATGATCAAGGAAAGAGGACTCACAGAAGAAAGTAATTTCTGCACATTTGCAGCATGGAATTTGTCACCCTGACTGATCCAAGTACACTTCTGTACTTCATAATTACTTAATATAAAAAAAAATAAACCAATGCAAACTCTGACCCTCCTTTACTCCTGGTTGTTATGAAAGACCTAATAATAATAATAATAATAAATTAATGGCTTGATGGTACTATTTTAATTCAATTTCTAGTAATATGAGTTCTAGCAGTAAATACCTTTAATATCATGGATATTAGTACTTTCCACTGTAGTGTCTAAGCCTAATGAAAATTTTTACTTTCTTAAAGGTGTTACTGATTTTCACCTTCATGTTCAAAATGACACATGCAGATGTCATTCTTCATTTTCTTTGGTTTAGTTTATCTATCTTTTAAACTTTTTTTCAAAGGATGAATCAACTTTGAGTGTCCTATTGTTAGACAGAGGTTCTGTATTGACTATGAGAATCTTCTGCTGTTCTCTGATACATTAGTTTAACTGGTGGACTTTTCAAATTTACTTTTACAAATGACACATTTGTATGTGACAATTTTTGTTTTCTGCAAGGTAATCCTTTCTTTCTTACACCTGACACCTTGCTGATACATGAATGTGTGTGAGAGAAGTCTTTGATAATTTCTTTCTCACCTATCTTGGAAAAAAGAAATACACCCTAATGCATCCAGTTTCTATGATATTCTTAATTCTCTATTCACATGTTAGTCTTACATCTGTAGTAAAAAATATTTCACAAGACTTTTTCTAGTTAAGTGTCTGGATTGTGCAGACTCAGTGCTTTCAATGTCAGAAATGTTTCATTGTTAAAAAAAAAAAAAAAAAAAAAGAAGGGAAACAAGAAAAGAAAAAAACCAACAATATTTCAAGTTCAGAATTTAAGTCTTCTTCCATACAGTGCAGTTTCTCAGGTGCTCATGAGGTGTTTATATCTATTTCCTGACTTGACTTTCTATCCTAACTCTTTTCAGCTGGCCTTGAGGAAAAAAACCCAACCTACATATGAACAAATAACCTCTGACTTCTTAAGTAAAATGCCATCAGAGTCCAGGTGGCCTATCTCAGAAGAAATAAAAGGAGTTTGAACAAGAAAACCTTATGGTCTTACAGACAAAAAAAGAGAAATAACTGGATCTATGGGAGATATATCTTCCTGGCTGAATCAGATGAGCCTGTTCAGTGCAGAGGCCACCTCTTGTTTATTTTTCAACAAATGGCAAAAACATCTATATTCAGAATCTCAGCTCTGATTGCTGTTAATAATACCTTCTTTATAGAAGAAATAATTGAACAGCACTTGCCATGAATGAAATTGTAATTACTTTCTCTTTATTACACTGGCACTATTTTCTTGGATAACAGGTTTTCTGAAGGTGTAATTTTAACCTCTAATTTGAATTTGAATAAAATACTTGATGCATTGAGATCAGCTGTTGTTTTGAAAGAAAAAAAAACCAGCCACGAACATTCAGGTTTCACATCTTTTTGTCCTTTTTTGGAGATGATTATTAGAATTGTAAGGCTGTGTGGAAAAGTTAGTGTAAGGTATCCAACAAACACAGCCTCCATATGTAGCATGTGTTTATAATGCCCCTCATGAGAGATGGCATGAGGCCTCATTTAGACTCTGGAGTTTCCAGGAAATTAGGCCATATGCAGATATGAAGAATGTATGGGAGAGACCTATTTTTTACAATTGGTGTAAAGATCTGTCAGGTAACTGGGAACAAAGGAGTAAAATCAAATTATATGATGATACAGAAAAAAATTATGTCAAGCACATGTTGACTACTTAGCTGCTAAGAAGATCAGCTTTTCCATGGTCATTTTCCAACTTTCTGATGGTCATTTGGATGGTGATACACCCTGTCCTTGCATGACTACAGCAAACAAAACCAGAAGCTTGTCTAATTCTATATAGATTTCTTATATCTATAATAGATCTAATCTGCAGTTGTTAAGTGTCCACTCATCTTTTCAACTGGAAAGACAGCCTGTTTATAAAAACCTCTGTTTATATTTTCTTCAGTTTTATTAAATGTGTAAAGAATCAAATGAAGGAAAGAAAGGAAGCAAAAATACAGACCTATGTATTTCACACAATACTGATTTGATCCTCTAAGAAAGTAAATCCTACGATCTTGAATTGTACTTTTAGATGTGGAATATGAAGTTGTGAAATAACTAAGGGATTTTTGTTTTGTACTTTTGTTTCTATGAAGTTGCTTTATGCTTCAAGAAATAAGAACCTTATGTTGAATTTTACTAGAATGTCATTAGGTTTATGACCTGCAGATATTTACCCATCTGTTGGGTAGAATAGATTTCAGTGAATGAATTAAATTAATGTATTTTAATTAACCTACTTTTGATACCATGGAACGATATTCTTCTTGTAGCAGTTGCATAAGTTTATGCTTTAATACGTACTAGTGTAAAAAGCTCTTCTAAAATAAAGACATTTGAGAAAGGAAGTGCCAATTTTTTATTATTTTACCAGATGATGAGTTAATAGTTGCCATAGAACATGAACTTCAGTACAAGTTTAACTACAAAATGTTGGACATAAAAGAAACAACAGAAGTAGAGGATCATGATCCACATGGGAAAGGTCTTAATTTCAAACCTTTACATTAAAGTAGGTGATGTTGAGCAGTTATAAGGTAAGAGCCAAGGACTGATACCTAGATCATGGTGAACATACTATACTGGTATAAATATATCTCCCTATAGAAGGAGAGTCAGAACTATTTGAGTTTCTTCATCTTCCTCAGTCACAAAACTCAGTCTTTGAGGTTAGTGCTAATTTTCCATTTTGTTGCCAGAAACTTAGACTTCTTAGTGCTTTTAAGATGAAAGGGTAATGGGCTGAATGTGAATTACACTGAAATCATGAGCAAAATGATTATTCCTTTATTCACTGTGAGCACTGTTATCTGTTATACTCAAGGTGATCTGGGATTCTTCTTTCACCTTTACTGTAAAGTTTCTTCATTTTCCTGTTTCATATTAAAGGTCACGGATTGATCCCGGAAAGGATATTCAGTAATTCACACAAATGATGGTGATCTTAATTCAAATAACCACATTACACTTATGGTGTACACTTATGATTTCTATGTCAGCCTGTTATTCAAAATGCTGGAAGTTGGGATTGACATTTAACTTTTTTTCTAAATGACAATACTTTGGTAATGTCTGATTCACAATTTCACATTTGGAAGAATAAAGAAAGTCTAATTGGTAATGAAAAATTCTCATAGTGACAATTTTTAAGGTAGCTAATGACTATTTATTGTATTTTTACCCCAACAGGTAGCTAAGCTTCACACAGCCACTCTCTCACTCCCCCCTGGTTGGATAGGGGAGAGAATCAGAATGGTAGAATTGGGAAAATTTGTGGGTTGAGATAGAGATAGTTTAACAGGTAAAGCAAAAGCTCCAGACCCAAGCAAAGAAAAACAAGGAATTAATTTGCTCCTTCCCATTTGCAGGCAGGTATTCAGCCATCTCCAGGAAATCTGGGCCACATAACATGTAACAATTACTTGGGAAGCCAAATGCCATCACACCAAATGTCCTCCCTTCCTCCACTCTCCCCTCAGATTTTATTGCTGAATACGATGTCACTGGTATGGAGTATCCCTTTGGTCAGTTGGGGTCAGCTGTTCCATCTGTGTCCCCTCCCAACTTCTTGTGCAACCCCAGCTTGCTCACTGGCTGGGCAGTGTGAGAAACAGAAAAGTCCTTGACTCTGTGCAAGTGCTGTTCAGCAACAGCAAAAACATCCCTGAGTTATAAGAACCATTTTCATCACAAGTCCAAAACACAACAACATACCAGCTGCTGTGAAGAAAATTAACTCTATCCCAGAGAAAATCAGTAAAATAAACTACAATATTTTTCACAGAATCACAGAATCATGGAATGTTAAAGGTTGGAAGGTACCTCTAAAGATCTAGTCCAACCCCCCTGACAGAGCAGGATCACTTAGAGCAGGTCACATAGGAATGTGTCCAGGCAGGTTTTAAATGTTTTCAGAGAAAGAGACTCCACTCTAATTTTTAGAAAAATTAGCAGTCTTTCTCTGGTGCTTAAAGAAATATTCTAATTCTTCTCCACTGCTAATGTACCGTAATACAAATGAAAAAACCAATCAAATGTATCATCAATTTGATACAGTGACAGATTTTGCAGTGTGACTGCTTCTACTTTTCTGTACAAAGATCACTTTTTTGAAGATTGCTAACTTTTAGACACTGTGAAGTACCATGCAGCACTTGCACCAATGTTATTTAGATCAGTGACAACTAGAGACATTGTTCTGCTGCACATCTGGTGAGCAATTAGAATCAGACTCACTGCTTTTAAATACTAAAATGAATGTTACAGTGCCTTTCACTGGACTGTTGGTAATACACAGTTAGCTGAAATTAATTCCTTAGAAGCTGAAAACATGATCAGCTATTTAGAATGAACTTTATTTGCTTTAATTCACAATGTTTTGGACATCACTCAGGACTTAGAAAATATTTTTCGCATTCTCACTTCAAAGATACTAATGTCATAATTTTACTTCTTTAATATGACTCTTCCCCACCCCTGTACCACCCTAAATTGTGTCCTTTTCTCCACTTCTATTTATTCTAGCCTTATAGCTAGTGGCTTGTGCAATTAGGATTAACGATCAAATTAAAAGGTCTCCCAGTGGGTGACTTAAGTTAAATATTCATACTACACCACTGATGTCTTGTTATATCTAATAGGTCTGGAAAGCTCAATTAAATCTTTACTTGAAGTAGGATACTGAAGTTTTCCCCAGTTTCTTTATGAAACTGACTTAAATCAAAGAAATTATACCTTAAATGACCTCTTTCTCAAACAATTCCCACTTGTTCTTGTGAAACTTACTAAGACTTTGGGTATTATTCTTAAATTAATATTCTGCTATCTTTAGTTAAAAATCCAGTATTACCAAATAAGGGAGTGGAAAGTTTTAGAAAATGTTGATAAGAAGTCACTTTTTTCTTACTTGGGGACCCTACAAGGATGGGGAATATAATGTCAATATTGGATTGATTAGCAAACAGGGTTTTTTTGTTTGTTTGTTTGTTTCTAAAATAAGGATTACATGTCTGGTTAGGTTTTGATAATCACTCCTTGAAAACGAAGATGTAGCCCTATCTAGTAGTTCTTAAAATTTGCGTGAATAGAGTAGGCCCTAGAACAAAATACTGTGGAGGCAAATGGATTACTGGTGCTTCTCTTCAAGGCAAAACGTCTGTTTCATTCTTGGGAAGTGAAATCATCATGGCCAGGAGATGTCAGTGGTAAAAGCAGACATCACTGAGGTCAAATATGTAAGTGTCTGAGTGAACTATCAGAAGTCCAGAAGAGAAAACCATCAGACATGTATCTCTGAGCAAGAAGCACTTACTGGAAGGCAGGACACAAAACAAAACAGAAAAGGTTTCAATCACTTAAGTATGAGTGATCAGTTAGAAAACAAATGAGAGATACTAAATGTATTTGAGACAATTTATTTTAAAAGTTATAAATTAATCTAAACTGGATATTGGAATTTTGTGTTTGACAGAAAAACATTGTGGTTTGAGCCTACCCATCTGGCAACAAAGCATCATACAACCGCTCACTCACTCCTACCCATCTCTGGTGGGATGGGGAGGAGAAAATACAACAAAAGGCTCATGGGTCAAGACAAAGAATAGGAAGGGCTCACTCACCAGTTACGGCCACTGGCAAAAGACAGATTCAACTTGGGGAAACAAAATTAATTTAATTAAAAAAAACCCCACCACCAATTCACTAAATGAATCAGAGTGGAATAGAGTGGGAACTGCATCTTAAATAGACAATGCTCCCATCCCTCTCTTCTACCTGGGCCCAGCTCTGCTTCATCCTCCCTGTCAGTGGCAGAGTGGGGCCGGGAATGGGTGTTGTGGTCAGTCTGAGTCTATTCCATGTTATTTCTGACCTTCCCTCATCCTCAGATGGAAAACTCCGCACGGTCCTCCCCTATGAAAATGTGGCATCTCTTCCACAGGAGATTGCCATCCACAAACTTCTCCAACTAGTATGAATCCCTTCTGCAGGTTGCAGTTCTCCCAGTGATGAACCTCTCCATCATGGGCAACCCTCAGAGTCAGGGCCTCCTTTGGAATTGGTCCCCTGCTCCACCATGGGATCCTTCACAGACTGTGGATAGAATTTTTCTCCACTGTTGGTCTCTGAGAGATGCAAGGGCTAAGCCTGTCATCTCACCACGGGCTGAAGGGCAATGGCTGCTTTGGCTTGTCTCTTCTGCTCCTTCCTCACTAACCTGGGTGTCTTCATGGTTGTCTCTCTCCTGACCCACTCCTCTCCAGACTAAAGAGCTCCCAAAACAAAACAAGTTTCCCAGAAAGTTTTCCCTTCTTAAATGATATCTCAGAGATGCTGACTGGCTCTACCTTGGCCAGAGTGGGGTCTGACTTGGATCTGGGGGAGCTTCTCCAAGCTGCTTACAGAAGCCACACCAGAAGCCCCCTCCCCTGCTGTCAAAATCCTGCAGGCACAAACCTAACACAAAAAGAAAGGTGTTTTTTCTTGAGGTGCAAGATAACACTAAAGTATGTGATTTGTTCATCTGCTGAGGGAATAATGAAGGTACTTTGATAGATTTCCAATGTTAAGATTTTTTTAAGCTAAGAATGTTGGTTTGTTTCATATTTGAAAGTGACTTTCTTTCTTACTACAGTAAAGAAGAAAAAGGATGAAAAGTATTACAAATTATACATAAATGCATAAATAAATGCAACAAAAAACAAAAACAAAAAACGCCCAAGTGTATCTTTAAACACATTAATTACTAATATATATAGCTTTATGTGACAATGGCTGGATGGGTTTACACTGGGTATTGCATAATCTGCTCCTCAGTTTTTAAATTCTTACACCTCAGCCAAGTATTTTGAGTGGAATAGAGAAGCAATACAGAAGAAAAATGAGGAATTATAATAATGAAGTATATAGCAAATCCCAGGAGACAGAGGAAGTAGAACTTCTGGGAAAAAGACAAAGTTATACCACCACTTCTTTTGAAATACATGTAGATGTGTCAATGCTCTTGATCACATAGTGTTACAAACCATTCCTTTTCCACCAAAATTCAGACAACTTACTATTCCCTTGTTTCTACAGTGACAGGTTCCTCTGCAGCTTAACAAAGAACAAGCAGGTCTCTTTTAACTCTAAAGGGGAAAGAGAGACTTTTAAAATACCAGTAAGTGCTACTATGCTAACAACACAATCACTTCTGCCTAATGTATGTACTCATAGAGATTTTATTTGAAAATTAACAGTCAAAAGGATAAGTATATTATTATAAACCGGAGAAAGAAACACTGGTCCTGGGAATACACTTACATATTCAGAAATATATTCCTTTGAAATTATCAAAACTTTTTCAATAGATAGATAAATGAATTAAAATAAAATATCATAAATAAATAAATAAATAAATAAATCAGGGTGGGGAAAATATCAGACTAGACCCTCAGTTTATGGAAATTAATTTCTGTGAATTCCTCAGCGAAACTGTCACTGTCTTACTGTAAGTATGTTTTCTCATCTGGAAACAAAATTACTTCTGCTGCCAAAGATGAGGAAATCAATGTGAACTCAGCTCTAAAGATTAGTTAACTTTTAAGCCTCTTGCAAACCTGTGCAGCCTAAGCTATCCTTTTAACTGTAAATATAAGACATTCATAATAAAAATGTCAATATTCAAGATTTAAATATGTCCTTTCTTCACTTATGCTATTATAGTATTACTTTGTCAAGCCATTGACAAGCAGTTGATTTCCTCTGCACAGCTACTTCACTAAAATGGATTCCAGCAGCTCTGAAGTCTTCTGTGCTTAGGTAGAAACCCTCTTACATCTCCAAATGGTAATGGTAGCCTTCATTTTCAAAGTAGTTCTTTCAACATATTCCAAAAGATATGTTACTCTTTTACATATTGTTTGGATAATCAGGTGACATATCAAGAAACAATGAAAAGCACTTAATTGTAGCCGAGTTCTAATTTCCACTTATAAAAAAGTATCTCTGCCATGGATTGCTAATTTAGCTCACATGTAACATAGGCAGAGAGTGTATTACACTACTGTAGTGGTAACGCAAATGATACTGAAAATAGAGAACCTATTTTATTTAGGGAAATGTCAATCAAAGCTCATGGAAATTTGTTTGAATCAACATAAATGGTGATACATACAAATGGGAAGGGGGAGGTATTATTCATAAAAATGACAGGATGAGATATACAAACACATATTTAACTGCTCAGGAATTGTTTTTAAAATGCAGGTTGTTCATAGCATATATTCTGAATTTGTGACTGTTATTGTCATTTTTATCCTTAAAGGAGACTCACTCAGTTAAAGAAACCGATCCACAATATTTTTGCCCAGAGCTACAGTACTCTTTTTTTCCACTTTTACTTACTTCTGAACCCACCCAGAATACAGCATTCACTGTTCAAAGTGTTGGAGTCACCCCCTAACATGGCAAGTGTCAATTGTCTAGAATAATGCCAGAAGCATCATGATTTAAGGAACCAGTAGTTCAACCATCTTTGCTTATTAAACCTGGTACTGCTAGGTCACAGAGAAAGTAATTTCCTCACACATACTAATAATTTTGTGCATGCAGGTACCTGGTATAAAAGGAAAAAGTAGATTATTTCATAAAGAAAGAATTTGAAAAAACTGTGAAACTAATATTTGAAAAATATTGTGTGAAAAAAATGCAGTCTCTTAGCTCAGATCTGTTTAGGGAGAGCTTGCATGATACTCTTTATGACTTACAAACTGGGTACCTGGTAGTCTAATTATGAATGTGAGCTTGCATCATAACTCCCGTGAACAGAGAAAAAACATCAAATCCAAACCAAATCTGTATTAGTGTTTTTTTTTCTTTGCCAAGCTGAAATAATTTAGATAGAAAGGATTTTGCACCTCATTAATTCCTAATCATTCCTGGAGCTGCTGTTTTGATTTGAGTTTTGTTTTGGTTTTTTTTTTTCATTTAATTTTATTGAGTTTTCATCCTATTAACCTAGATGTCATGTTTTGACAGATTAGATCAAATTAAGAACAATATAAAACAAGTTGGTTTTCCCTCATTTCTTTGTTAAAAATATTAGCATAAATAGCAAAAATTCTTGTTGAATATTTTCAGCCATGAAATCATAACATATATTCTGTACACTGTATATGTACCATTGATTCGTCCTTCAAGCAGAATACTAAATGTATGCTTCCAGAAAAAAAACCTGAACCTACTAGTCTGTACTGTTTTAATAGATTATTTATGAAAAATCTTATCCTGATGTGTATTGGAATTACTTTCATATTTTCATATTGTCCCTGAAACCCTCCTTGAGGATTGTTATATCTACTTGTATGAAGATTCATAGTAGTTCCTTTTCTAAATATCAAAAATAATGACAGGGGACAGTGCCTTTCAACATATTGTTTTAATGATGATTTTATTTATAGTATCTCCTCTCTCCTTGACCCATTCTACTGCTACAAAGGGAATGACTAATGGAACAGAACACAAAATAATTTGAAAACCCAACTTGTTTGAAAATGTTTTAAAACAGGGGATATATTGCTCTTGCGTTTACTGAGTCTCAAAATATCTAGAGATGATTAGTAAAATTTCTCCCTGAAGAAAGGATAAGGCAAAAGAGAACTCATGGCCAGAATTTCTAACCTGCATAAATGATATAATTGTAGCATTTTACCTAAAGAAGACGAGCCATGATGAGCTGATTGCCAATTGTCTGCTTTTTTTTATTTTTGGCAGATGCTCACTCAAACCCATTTCAGAGTTTTCCTCAATTTGCCCAGGCTGTTTGTATGAAACCATCACATCACTGTGTCCTCTCTCAGTCCTTGGTACCAGCTCATGTATGTGATATGTTATGTGTAATAGCCTGAGAAACTTCTTACACCTCTTACTGCAGCACACTGAGAAACTTGTTATTCTGTGTGAACTAGTAGGTGTGTGGAAAGAAACAAGCACCCTAGTGCTGGAACAGTCCTGCCATTTTACATGTGTCCTACCCCTAAAGTACTCCTGAATAGTAAAGACCCAAAGCAGGGAAGGAGGAAGGTTATGATAGCCCTCACTCTTCTGGTGGAAACAGATTACCAGACCTTCCACTGTTTCCTAATATATCAAACCTTGCGTGGACAGCATGTTCCAGTAAGCATTGCAAAGCAACAAATATGAAATCGTGTCTGCAAGAAGAAGAAATCATACCACATCAAAAAATAGAGAATAACAAAAAGTTAAGATTAATGAATCTGAAGAAATTAACTGGAGGTCAGGTATGTTGTTTGCTTATGTTTGTCCTTGTTCTTTGTAAAATATTTAGGAAGAACATCAAAAAGCCAGATAAATGCATACACTGTTCATATAACCCTCAGCTTAGCTTGGAAATGAGTAATACTCTAATTTCACCTACCAAGGTCACCCTCACCTTCACTTAGTGGGGATTGTGTCATTCAAACTTTGCTTCTGCTAACATGGAATTTCCCAGAAATGGTACATAGTATGTGAATTATCACACAGTATTGCCATATTCCCTGGATATACTGTGTGGATATGATGTTTTTCTGAAGCACCTAGATATAAAACAACCTTTAATTCTTCTTTAGGAAGTTTCAGGGATGGAAGGAAACGCTTGAAATGTCTCTCATCTTCCATCTTTGATAAGAAGCCAGTTGCAAGTAACATTGAGGAAATTATAAAAGTGGAAGAATGGTACCATTTTCTCATAATAAGATCAAGGATATTTATTAAGGAAAAAGTAATAATTGTGAATTGTGAGTCTTCCTCTGTGCTGTATCATCTAAATGGTTATAAACTAAGCCATGCTAGATCAATACATGTGCAAGTCGGGAAAAAAATTGAAAAAATCGCACTTAACATTCATTCATCGTTCTTTTTTTTTGCCAGATTCTTTTGACAACAGCTTTGTTCTGAATCTAACTGCATGGAAAAAAAAATCTTGAAGAATTTTTACTGCAGAAAGTTTACTTTGTACTTTCTAAGTATATTTTAATTACTCTCTTTTCCTTTACTGATACATGGAAAAGGTAAAGTGAAAGGAAAAGCAAAAAGGGAAAAGGGGAAGCTGTGAGTATGAAAGGGTAATTTTTCTCAGTTGTTATAAAATAGAGTAAGACTTCTGGATTCACTGACAAGTTGTCACCCTTGGGGACTCATAGACTCCTAGTACATTTGAATCTCTGCCTGTTATCTGAATGCAGAATTCAAAGGTTTCCTTGGGGACAAGAGAATGTATGGTCTGAATTGCTTGTTATGTTGTGTATTTTACCTGTCGTTCCAAAGTCAAATGGCACCAGACCACACAATGTAGCACTTTTTCCAACTGATTCAAACTGCACACTAGCAGATTTTCTTCCTAGATGACATCTGATAAATCCCAGGTATTCTCATTGAAAGAATTAATTGGGAGTGTATATTTTGATAAATTAAGCTGAAGCAGTAAAATGAGTAAGACCTTATCTTGGCTGTGAACTGGGTAACCTTTGTCCCAATCCCATTTATATGCACAGACTTATTTTTTAATGGCAAAGATAGATGAATTATGTAGGAGTGAAAGAATCAAAGAAAAAGAGGTAAGTAATGAAACAGGTGTTGTTAAGGTAAGGAAAAGCACGAGTCAAACAGACCAGGCTAAGAAAGCAAGAGGTACTTTCTTTTGCAGGTAGGAAAAGTACATCAGCTATGCACTTTCAAAAAACAGATGAGACTGGCACTTGTGCCAAAATATTCCTCTTCAGGCTAGTTACCTTAGATCTGGGATCCAACTAGCACACTGCTGTCTCACAGAAAAAAAAAAAAAGAAATATATAAAGCTACCTGTCAATGTTTGAACCTGACAGGCAGCAAAACACGACATAGCTGCTTGTTCATCCTCCCCTGATCCAAAGAATGAGAAAGAGAACTAGAGGCATAAAGAAGAGGAGATATAAAAATTTAAATAATATAAAATTAAAATAATAATGATAATAATAGTTACAATAGACTATAGAAATGAGTAAGATCATTGTATTCTTCAAGTACTACTAAATGAAGCTTTCTTATACAATTTAATACATGTTTTGCTCATCTAATAGTATAAAATTAATCTCAGGTAAAAAGGCTTTATTTTTAGACTGCAGGATTAGACTAGAATTTTTCTTGTTCAAGTAAAAGCAGTGGCTTTTAATGTCATAGTGTCAGCTACAAAGCTGTAATATTATGATCTGCAGTTTAGCATCTTCAGAGTCCTTTGTGTGTAAGTAAGCAGGAAAATATTGCCAAGGATAATCAAGGAGTCTGTGAGACCTCATCTTTTTTTCCTCTTGCCTTTTCTGACTTCCTGAGTTGCCAGTACTCTTATTAAGGAAGTATATGTAAAATAATATAAAAGGAATCCTACCTAAACAAGCAAAAAATTAAAGTATTTCTTAAATCTTTCCCTTGACAGACTGTTTAGAGCTCAGTCACCCAATCTGTCAGTATCCAGAATGACCTAGTTAATATTGTGCCAGTAGGCAGTGTATTTCAGCCTTGTTTGTAAACCTGCCTGCTGGAACTCAATGCTTAAAAAGTGTGTAGCAGTATGTACCCATCTACATCTCATTTTGTAGTCACCAGCCTTTTTATTGCCTTATTCAATATAGTAGATCCTATTGTTTGTTTTAGGTGGATTACTGGAAAAAAGATAAACTTATCTTGAAATATTTTTTAGTTTGTTGTGTTGTGGTTTTTTTCCTGTAAATTTTTTTTTCCATATATTCCATATATTTTTATTTTTTTTTTACAGAATGAACCTGTACAATGCTTAGTTTATTAAGTAATATTAATGGTTTAAGTACAATAATATTATTCATGGCTTAATTTGGAGTGGATCCTTTTCCTATATTCCTTTCTCATAAAGTTTTAGAGAAATTCCATGAAAATTTAAAGATTAATAAAGCAAGCTTTAGAGAATTTATATTTTCTAATAGCAGTGGTATTTGTTAAAAAAAAGTGTTTAGAAACTGAAGTTGTATCACATCTGTGTATATGAGTTTGTGTATACCTATGTGTATATTTGTGTGTGCAGTTCCTGTCAAGTAAGGTCAATTGACTAAATATACAAACTATGGCAGTGGATGTTAATACATCATTGTATATCATGTTGCAGAAGGCAGCAGATGAAACCTGACTCGGTTCCCTTGTGCATTGTTAACCACTCCATCAAAATCACTACATCAGTCAATAGCCTCATTCTCCCATTCTCAGCAAAAGAAAGCAAGCCCTGAGTAACAACATAACCAAGTACAGACAACCACATAAGCTATTCACCAGTTTCAGGAAATCAAGCATAGAGATGAGAATGATACACTTCATAAAAAGCACAGAGATCAAACTGCATATAGGAGTTGTGCAGGAAATATACTGTTATACAGAAGTATTATGGACATTGGAGCGTGCAGATGCTGAATGTACTTTAGGTATAGTCTAATAATGATTAACTTATGATGACAATTTATCTTCTGAGAAGAGATGTATGATGCTCTGGAACTTGACCTCCTCACATATGTCTGCATCATTCTCTATTTTTAAAGGAAGAAAAGCTGGTATATTTCAGTTTTCTGACTGTTAATTCTTTCAAAATGAAAATAGCCTTTAACGAATTTAAGAAAAATAATCTAATCAATCAGAATTTGTCATTCATTTCTTTCAATCCATCTGTTTTACAGATGAAAATATCTCCTTAGCTTTTCTGTACTGTTTCAAAACCTCTGATACTAGTTTTAGGCTCATTCTTCATCAAGAATGTGTTACATAAGAGTCAGGTTTGAGAAAGGGAATATTTATTTAATAGTGTTGAGGTGGACTTATTTTATATCACTAATAAATCTGCTTGTTCATTGGAGGATAGCTGAGGCATTGCTATGGAAAGTAGTTATTTGGAGAAATGTCCTCCTATGATAAACTGAGGCACACAGAGGCCACGGCTTGCAGGACATGCCAGAAGAGCAATCTTGCTCTCTCTATGAAAAAGCAGTGCCAAACGAGCAAGTAGAAGTGCTGAACCAGCGCAACTTTTCTGCCTGCCAGGAACAGATATTTTAGTGTATTGCCAGGTGGACAAATGCTGCATTGCTTTTGGGCTATGAAGGTGGAGGGAAGTAACCCAAGTGTAGCTTAGCAGAGCTGGCATGACTCAGAAATAAGAGTAGAGAAGCTTGGCTCCTATACAGGTAAAGCAATACTGAGTGGATCAAGATGGTGAAGAAACGCAGTTTGTAAGTACATACATGAAACTTCTCCCTTGGAGCCACTGCTGAACCCATGTTACAGTATGAGCTCTGGAGAAGAAATACTGATAATGGCTGGTTTTGAGAGGATCTACAAAGGTCATTGTTGTTTATAATGTAGTTAAAGTCCACATAATATATCCTTATAGTGAAGGTGTTTAATCCCAGATTTCCCCCCTCTTTCCTTCCAGGCACTACATTAAAATGTATCAAATTTAACTTTGCCTCTCCACACATCCTTTCTGCTGTTTGTAGAACTGACATTTGCTTGGTAACACTAAATCACTGTGAACACTGTTACAGGGTGTCTGGAGACTGCTGTCAGGATCCTATATATGTGGCAAACAATGTGGTAATTGTGATATGAGCTCTTCCCAGCTCTCATACATGTTGTGAACCTTAGTTACAAAACTGCTTTAAAAACACTAGAAATCTCCAGATCAAAGGAGTTCTGGAAGTATGAAATTCTAATCTCCAAGATGTAAAGTGATGTAAGTGTGCAATTTATGTACATATAAGTGTACACCCTAGTATTCTAATGAACGGAGTTCCTACTACCTACTGCTCCTGGTGAATGAAGTTAAATCCAGTTGGCATCCAGTCATAAGTGGTGTTCCCCATGTCTTAGTACTGGGGACAGTTCTGTTTAGCATCTTTATCAGTGATCTGGATGAGGAGATTGACTGCACACTCAGTAAGTTTGCAGATGACAAGTTGTGCAGAAGTGTTGATCTGCTTGAAGGTAAAAAGTCTCTGCAGAGGGATCTAGACAGGCTGGCTCAATGGGCTGAGGCTGACTGTATGATCTTCAACAAAGTTAAGTGCCATGTCCTGCACTTGGGTCACAATAACCACATGCAACACTACAGTCTTGGGGAAGAGTGACTGAAAAGGTGCCTGGTGGAAAAGGACCTGGGTATATTGGTCAATATCAGTCTGAATGTGAGCCAGCAGTGTGCCCAGATGGCCTAGAAGGACAACAGCATCCTGGTTGATATCAGAAATAGTGTGGCCAGCAGGACTAGGGAAGTGATCATCCCCCTGTACTCAACACTGGTGAGGCTGCATCTTGAACACTGTGTTCAAGAAAGACATTGAGTTGCTGGAGAGTATCCAAAGAAGAACAATGAATCTCGTGAAGGGTCTAGAGAACAGATCTTATGAGAAATTGCTGAGGGAACCTGGGTTGCTTAGCCTGGAGAAAAGGAGGCTCAAGGAAGACTTTATTGCTCTCTACAGTTATCTGTAGGGGGTGGGGGTCATCTCTCATTCCAAGTAACAAGTGATAGGACATGAGGAAATGGCCTCAAGGTGTGCCAGAGGAGATTTAGGTTGGATCTTAGGAAAAAATTATTCACTGGAAGGGTTGTTAAGTGTTGGAACATGCTGCCCAGGAAGTGGTGGAATCACCATTGCTGGAAGTATTTAAAAGATGTGTAGATGTGTTGCTTAGTCACATGGTTTAGTGATGGACTTTGTAGGGTAATGTTAATGGTTGCACTTGATGATCCTAAGGACCTTTTCCAACCTAAATGATTCTATGATTCTGTAATTCTATGAATTTGGTCATAAAATATGACCCCAAAGCAAGCAAATTATTTTACTTATTAAAGTTTGCAAAACACAAATATTCTTCCATCTGGAAATATTCTGTTTCCTGATGTGGACACAGAATGTAAGCTGGAAAAGTATGTACATATTGACATGCTGAAGTCACACAACAACATGCAAGAGGTAACAACTGTAAAAGTTCCTCCATTTTACAAAGTAAAAACATTCAGTGTTTGGGAGATCCAATTTTCATTCCCTTTCTCTGCTTGATGGATTTTCAGTCCGTGTTTGAAGTCTCTGAACAGGGCTTTAAGCACTGTAATTACACTAGTCCACATGGGCTTCTCTAAGTCTCAATGCTATTTTCTCTTCTGAATATTCATTAGTAGAGGGACAGAAACCCTGTCATCTCCCGAGTTAGTAACTTACAATTAGCACAGAGTAGCATTTTTATATTTTGGGGGCTTGGGTTCTTTTTTTTTGAGGAGTGAAAAGCAGGGTGTATTAATTCACCAGTTATTGGAAAACTGGAAAGTATGTCCTTTTGTATGTTCTCCATGAGCTGTTCCATTTTCTATAAAATTATTTAAGTGTTAATACTGGCTTCCTGGGAATTGTGTCACCTGAGTATAACATCTGTTCTGAAGTATATTTATTTATTTGTAGTAGAAAAGCATCATGAGAAAACACTGAATTAGCTTATAATTTAGTGGTTATAGCTTGGCAAGTCCCTGGAAGTTAAGAAATTGTAGGTTCAAATTTCCTTAGGGAGAGTAAAAAATTGAATAGTGCTCCTCCTATCCTTATAGGATGCCCAATCTCTCTGTTACTCAACTGTAAATATTACTACCTATAGCAGTTTTGTGAAAAACCAGACCTTAATTTTCTTCCTTTTTCATGTCTACTCCAAAATGGAATGTTTTATATTGTGTCAGAGAAAACCAATTTCATCTCAGGTGTCATTTTGGGAAGAAAAAAATCAAAATATTTCAGTATTTATTCAATCAATTTTTTTTCTAACTGGGGTTCATTAGGCAATGAAGGGCAGAGGGCCAGCATTGATTTGTATGTCCCAATCTAATTCTCCTAAAGGGTTTTGGTTTTATTTCCCCTGCAGGACAAGAAAATATTCTTTTTAAATATTTATTTATTTATTCATTCATTCATTTATTCAGAACAGGAGCAAGGTTTAAAATCAACACAGATTAAAAATTGCTCTTTGGGTAAAGAGACTTCTATCTACTTCCTCACAAGTAGTACTGTCTAAATCCTTTTACACAAAATACCAGATATCCTTACAGAGCTTTGCAGAGCTCTTTCACTAACTTGTAAACACACAGGAAAGAAGAAAAGCATCAGTAACAGTCTAAGGCAGTAGTAATGAACTGTGGAGTTAAACTGCTGATAACAACAGGAGTGTAATATTAGCCATTAACCTCTACAACATCCCTGCATTCAACTTGGAACCAGCTCTCAGAAAATGTTACCTTCCCTATTGATAGGCAACCCAGGAGAAATATTCACTTCCAAAGTTCTATCAGTTACAAATTCTACTCTTGTTTAAGAAAACTGTTGAGAACAAAAGAACTGAAGTGATTGTGAAGCTTAAAATGTATGGATGCTCAACATTTCGCAAGCATTTTTCATTTTGTAGAATAGTTTGTCACTTCTGTGCAGATATATGTTTTCTCCTGCAGAGACTGCAGGTCATCTTCAATTGTAAAAGATGGATTACTGAACTGCAGGAGGCAGAGAAGTGCATGGCTAGCTGAAGCTTCAGGCAAATTCTCACAGTTAACTGAATAACTAAAACTAAACTTGTTATGTGCAAGTACAAACTTTCCATGCTTGAAGGAAAACACATTTTTGGGAGTGGTAGGGGGAAGAGAGGGAGAGAGATTAAACTCTTCCTTCAGTATTGCATTTTAGGCAGTTCTGGGTCAAAGTTTAAAAAGACTGTTTCTAGCTCCTATGATGGCTTGAGTTTCCATAACCAGAGGTGGCCAGGTTTGTCAGGAAGAGGCGCTATATTTCATTAAACACCGTTCACCTTCCTCCAGCATTATCAGACAAGCTTCAGGGAACAAAGTCTGCCGTACATACCAGTTGGTCCAAGATAAGAAGGATAACAAAAATGCAAAAATAATATTGCTTCCCAACAAACATTGCCTTGTATTTATCTTTAGATTGCTGTGAATGCAAATAATATTACTGCTATGAAAGTAACACACAAGGGGACGTGTTTTTTCAGGTTTGGATTTTCTCACATCTCTAATCCATTGCTCTGGACACACTTAACTCTTGATCCTCTGTTATGCTTGCTGCTTAATGAGTCCTGATTCCCGAATCTCAATTATTCTTAAAGGTCTGGAGGATATGCATAGGATTATCTATTTTATTGTATGCAATAATCAAATTTCTTTTTAGTTCCTTATGTTCTTAAATTTTATGTTCTATATGTAGAACCAGACTAATCTGTGGGGTTTTTTTCATAGATTCTGTAAATATTTGAAAGTCTTTCTGCAGACCCCTAATGATGTTTGAGAGGGTTTCACATTATCTCATAACTTTTTCATCACAAATCACTGCAGTATTTTAATCATGAACTGTAAACAAAACAACAACAGTAAAAACCCACAAAAGCTGTCCCCTGGAAGTTCTGCTGTGATTTTGTCATGTAATTAATTTTTAATTAATCGGTAATGTAAACACTACTCCTAGTCTGCCATTTTATGAAGTTCTTTTCAAAATGGAAATTCAATATGAAATGAAAACTAATGATGGCACTTCAACATGACTAACCTTGTCTAGATCCTATTTCTCCTCCAGTTAATTTCTCTCCTTCAAGGGGATTGTGGGGACAATTGTTTGTAATGCTGAAAAAGTGGGAAAAGTCTTCATGCAGGATTTGTTGGAAGCAGAGAGAAACTGAAATAAAATAAAACCAAAAAACAAAACAAACAAAAGACTGAACACCCCCCCAATAAGTACTTATTTGCTTAACAAAGTATCTATATTTATCCATCTCATGCATTTAATTTAATTGTGTGCTTCAGGCTTATATACCAAAAAAAAATCTTACATTAGAAAAAAAAAAAAAGCAATACAAAACCAAACTGAACAACTTTCATAAGTGTTTCAGTACCAAAGGAAAACAAACAAACAGCCAACCACCCCAAACCTTTCTTGCCGTATTAGATGGTGGTTCTTCACAACCATCTCTTCTCTCAGCATCAACTTTTTCCTACTTTTATGTCTCTTCATGAGAAAAAAAGTTTTATTTGAAAGCCTACTTCACAGCACTTTTGTCTTGGTTTGAAAGACAGGTGTCTACCAAGGAAGGCAGGAGCCCCCCTTGGAATGGAAATGCAACCCCCTCCCCTCCGAATGCTTGTAATTTTTAAATTAAGGGGCTTTCAGGCAAAGATATGAGGAATAGGAATAACAGTTCTTCATTAGCCCGGCTCTTGGGGACATGGGCATCTACATGACAGACTTTCACAGGTAGATTCTCTACCCGAGTGGCAATGTCTTTCCACTCAGCAGTAGCCCAGATTGGTTTTCCCCTACGCTGCCAGTTTGCCTTTTTCCATCATTCCAGCCAGCCCCACAGGGCGTTGGCTACCATCCATGAATCAGTGTAGAGGTATAGCTTTGGCCACTTCTCTCTTTCAGCAATGTCCAGAGCTAATTGGACGGCTTTGAGTTCAGAGAGTTGGCTCGATCCACCTTCTCCCTCGGTAGCTTGTGCAACTTGTCGTGTGGGGCTCCATACAGCAGCTTTCCATTTCCAGCCAGCACCTACGATTCGGCAGGAACCATCAGTGAAGAGGGCGTATTGTCTTTCACTCTCCGGTAGCTCATTATATGGGGGCGCTTCCTCGGCACGTGTCACTTGCGCCTCCTCTTCTTCAGAGGATAATCCAAAAGTCTCACCTTCCGGCCAGTTTGTAATTATTTCCAAGATCCCAGGGCGATTTGGGTTTCCAATACAGGCGCGCTGCGTGATGAGGGCAATCCACTTGCTCCAAGTGGCGTCGGTGGTGTGATGTGTGGAAGGAACCTTTCCTTTAAACATCCACCCCAGCACCGGTAGTCGGGGTGCCAGGAGGAGTTGTGCCTCTGTGCCAATCACTTCTGAGGCAGCTTGGACTCCTTCATAGGCGGCCAAGATCTCTTTCTCTGTTGGGGTGTAGTTGGCTTCAGACCCTTTGTACCTTCGGCTACAGTGGTTGTCCTCCGAGTCTCACCAGGCACCTTCTGCCAAAGGCTCCAGGACAGACCCTTGTTCCCAGCTGCAGAGTAGAGCACGTTCTTCACCTCTGGTCCCGTCCTGACTGGGCCAAGGGCTACCGCACGAGCGATTTCCCGCTTGATCTGGGTGAAGGCTTATTGTTGTTCAGGGCCCCAGTGGAAATGGTTCTTCTTGCGGGCAACCAGGTACAGAGGGCTCATGATCTGTCTGTACTCAGGAATGTGCATTCTCCAAAAGCCTATGACACCAAGGAAAGATTGCGTTTCCTTCTTGTTGGTGGGTGGAGACATTGCGGTGATCTTATTAATGACCTCAGTGGGAATCTGACGCCGTCCATCTTGCCACTTTACCCCCAGGAACTGGATCTCTCGGGCAGGTCCCTTGACTTTACTCTTTTTGATGGCGAAGCCGGCTTCCAGGAGAATCTGGATGATCTTCTCCCCTTTCTCAAGTACCTCTGTTGCCGTGTTCCCCCACACAATGATGTCATCAATGTACTGCAGATGTTCTGGAGCCTCACCCTTTTCCAATGCAGTCTGGATCAGTCCATGGCAGATGGTGGGACTGTGCTTCCACCCCTGGGGCAGTCGGTTCCAGGTGTACTGCACGCCCCTCCAGGTGAAGGCAAACTGAGGCCTGCATTCTGCTGCCAGAGGAATGGAGAAAAAAACATCGCCAATGTCAATAGTGGCATACCACTTTGCTGCTTTGGACTCCAGCTCATACTGGAGCTCCAGCATGTCCGGCACAGCAGCGCTCAAGGGTGGAGTCACTTAATTCAAGGCACAATAGTCCACTGTCAATCTCCATTCTCCATCAGACTTGCGCACAGGCCAAATGGGGTTGTTGAAGGGTGAGTGGGCTTTGCTGACCACCCCTTGGCTCTCCAGCTCACGGATCATCTTGTGGATGGGGATCACGGCATCTCGATTTGTGCGGTACTGCTGGCGGTGCACTGTCGAGGTGGCAATTGGCACTGGCTGCTCTTCCACCTTCAGGAGACCAACTGCAGAAGGATTCTCTGATAGTCCAGGCAGAGTGTTCAATTGCTCAATGCCTTCTGCCTCCACAGCAGCTATTCCAAATGCCCACCTGAGTCCTTTTGGGTCTTTGCAATAGCCGCTCCGGAGGAAGTCTATGCCCAGAATACATGGGGCCTCTGGGCCAGTCACAATTGGATGTTTCTGCCACTCCTTCCCAGCCAGGCTCACCTCAGCTTCCACCATGGTCAGCTGCTGTGATCCTCTGGTCACCCCAGCAATGGAAATCGATTCTGCCCCCACATGTCCCGATGGCATTCAAGTACATTGGGCACCAGTATCAACTAAAGTTTCATATTTCTGTGGCTCTGATGTGCCAGGCCACCTGATCCACACTGTCCAGAAAACACGATTCTCCCATGCCTCTCCCTGGCCAGAGGCAGGGCCCCTCTCTAGTCTTGATTATCATTCCTTCCCTGAGCATATGTGCAGGAGGTTCCTTCTAGGGGATCTGACATATCATCCTCTCTTCTGTAATACCTGGCAGCTCAGTCACGGGAGGCTGAGACCACTTTCACTCTGGCGGAACCCCTTTGGTTAGTGTTTTCTCTTTTGAGTTCACGCACCTGTGCTGCCAGAACAGAAGTGGGTTTCCTATCTCATCTTCTCATGTCTTCCCCATGGTCACACAGAAAGAACCACAGCTCAGCTCATGGGGTGTACCCTCTCTCTCTAGCTGGGGGACATCGGGCTCTGACACTGGGGTCTGTGACTCGCACTGGTGCCACCCAGGAAATGCTCTTCCTTACTTCCTCCACAATCTCCTCCTTGAGGTCCCTAACCACAGCAGAGACCTGAGCCTTCATTGGGCCATTGACCATACTCTCCTAATACCGGAACCTGTTGGCGATGGAGCCCACTGTTTCTCGGTTGTCCTCAGCATTAATGGTTGCAATGAAGGTGTTGTATTGCGGTGGCCCTAGTCTTGCCAGGCTCCACAACATCTGCCCTGTGCACCTGACTTGGTCGGGGTCATTATCATGTTGTCCATCTCTCCCAAAGAGTACCTCTAATACTGCCACTTCTCTTAGCTCTTGGATCGCTTCCTCGAGTGTCTTCCACGGCATTTTATGATGGTACTCCTGCATTCTCTCTCTATGAACAAATCTTTCTCTCACACTTGTTAAAAGCCGCTCCCAGAGAGAAAGGGGCCCTGGCTCCCTCACAAATACCTGATCTACACCTGCGTCCTGGGTCAGGGATCCCAAATACCTCGCTTCACTGCCATCCAGTTGCACACCTTTGCCCATAAGGTCCCAAACCCGAAGTAACCAGGTTGTGTAAGCCTCATGCCCCCGTCGCACAATGTCTTTTCGCAGATTATGAAGGCTGTTATACAACAGGGACTCAGTGATGATTTCAGGCTCTGGCTCTCCTGCTGGTTGTGAGGGCCCTGGTTCCCCATCATCATTAGCTGGGCGTGCTGATTTTGTCTTACATTCCTCCTCTGCACAGGGGCGACTGCTGCTGGCTGGGGCTGTCCTTGTGGTTCAGCTGGAACCTGGACAGTTGTAACATTTGTGGGCTCCACTGCTGCACCACCAGGATCCCCCTCTTTGGGGCAGGAAGAGGGTTTCCCATCAGCTGGGGAGGTGTATTCCCTCAGCATCTCATGCATCTCCTTCAGCAGTACCACTAACAAACTTGAGTGGTTTGTTTCTGAGGTAGGCTGTGGGGCAGGGTCGGGCTGTGGGGCAGGGTTGGTCTGTGGGTCAGGGTCTCTAGTTGCTGGGGCCGTGTCAGGTTCTGGGGCAGCACTCCTAGACTCTGGGGTGGGTGCCTGGACAGTTATCCGAACCGATCTGAATGCTAAATAGAGCAGGCCTATCAACAACACTTGGTTAGTATCTAGGGGAAATCTAAACCCTTCAAAAGCCATTGGGGTAGGCCCAAAGAACTGATTGAAAGGTTGGGAGAAAAGTTCCCACCGTGTTATTTCCTCACAGAAGGTACCATTTTTCATATAACCCCACAAACATATGCTTAGTGTATGATAGCCCTTTATCCATGTGCCCACACTCCAGAGGAAGTTGATAACCCATGAATTCCTCACTTTATCAACCCACTGTGCAAACTGGATAACAGCCACAGTGGCCTTAGTCAGGGGATCCATGTTTAGAAAAGGAGCTGCAAAGGGGAGAAACACAGCCATGACCACGTGCCATGTGAACCAGGGCAGGCCAGACCACATGGTGCTGCCGAACAAGGTTGCAATATCCATCACACACAATTAGATTACCCGGGAACTGTTATTCCTTCTTTCACGCTTTCCTCTTGATGCCCTCGAGCCCCACGTTGGGCGCCAAAATCTGTCTTGGTTTGAAAGACAGGTGTCTGCCAAGGAAGGCAGGAGCCCCCCTTGGAATGGAAATGCAACCCCCTCCCCTCCGAATGCTTGTAGTTTTAAATTAAGGGTCTTTCAGGCAAAGATATGAGGAATAGAAATAACAGTTCTTTACTAAATGTATATAACAGGACAAACAAACAACAATAACTACGGCAGTAACAAGAAAACAGCACAGGGAACCCAGTCCCAACCTCTCAGGGCTCCCGGTGAGCAGGGAGGGCGCGATGGTCTCCCCGCCGCTCCAGAGCCAGCTCAGTCCCCACGGGGCAATGGCCGACGGAAAGCCCATGTCACGAACCCCCTGGGCAGCCCATCCCGGTGTCCAGCAGGATCCTCGGGAGACAGCAGGGGTAGGAGGAAAAGCAGGAGGCGAAGCAGGGACGACCTCTCTCCAAGCTGATCCCGGTGTTCCACGGATCCTTAGTAGGCAGCAGGGAGAGCAGGGCACGCAGCAGGAATGAGTTCTCCACATCACGAGGGCAGCTTCTCCTCCTCGAATGCCGGGAGCAAACCAAGTGAGAGCCCCAGGGGCTCCACCCAACCCCCTTTATTCGTCTGGCTGGACCCCTCCCCCTGTGGCCAGGTCCTTTTGTCTCTCTTAAGTACAGCCATTTACCTCCCTGACAAACAAGTATGGAAAAATCCTTTAAGAGAAGGAAAACAGAATAACTCCCCAAAACCCCAACAACTTTGTAGATTCCATCTTCTAAATCATTTTGATTTATCTCTTTTGTTTGTTGGCTAGTTCAAGTTCATTCCGAAGCTAAGTTTTACCTACCTAATGGATTTTATTGATAAACATCAGCAGTCTACCACAAATATGTATTTTAATCTTTGGTGTTTCATATTTACAAATTGGGTAATTTTTTAATACATAATGCTATGTACCACACATAATACAATAGGTACTACATAATGCTATGACACTAGGCTGTCCTAAAAAAATGAAAACAAGATTTAAACCAATAAAGATGTTGGGAATCTTTTTACATGGCTCCACCTTTTTCATCCTTAGAACTTCTCAGATTTTGTAGTTTTCCCCTTGGAGTGAACAGGGCACTACACTCAAAATCAAACACTAGTGTACTAGGACTTTCACTAGCATGGGAATCCAAGAGATGAAGCTTTACAAAAATGTCCAATATTTAAAATGCTAAGAAAAACTAAAAGAGTTTTCACTATTATGAAATTGGTGCATACCATATTTTTAGCACAGTTTTGCTAAAATAATACATATAATTTTAGATCTCCAGGAAAAGCTCTCACCAAGATATATAGCTAATGATAAAATCATAATATTTTCCATTTTTATGTCTTCATCAAAGTTCTGCTGGTTTTTTTGTTTTTTTTTAATAATATATTACATGTCATTTCTTGTGATTCAAAAAAGGTAACTAAGTTCCTTACAAGAACCATGTGGCTTTTAATGCTCAGAAGACCATATTGTAAGTACAGTCATATAGGGAGAAAGCCTGGAAAAAAACCCACAATGAACCCCCAGATAATATGATAGAGAGCAGAGGAAATGTATGACAAGGTTCCTTTCATATATTCATCTTCCAGTGAAAAATGGAAAGGTTATAAATTATCAATTTCCTATAAAAATTTCAGAAAATGAGAGTTAACATAACAGGTAGAGGTTTTAGCAAGATATACACTCTCTTTCCTCTGCTTCTTTCACACAATACTTTCTCTCCCATGCCTGGATATTTACTACATTAACTACCCTTTCTGAGAACTAATATTGACAAAAAAGTCTTATGTCAGAAGCTAATAAGCTGTTTAGAATATATAGGTAGAATATTATTTTTAATATAGGCCATAGCTAAATCACATTGTGACTACTTTCACTTGATTAGCATGCAAATTTTTTGCAAGACGGATACTGAAGAGTATTGACGTAGAGAAGACCATTGCCATTGCTGTGAAGAACTATGTAGGAATTTGATAAGAGAAGTCACTTAGGTGAATAGAGGGTATCATGATTTTTTAAACCTCAAAGATATCTTGGTCTATTTCAGTGTACTTACTTTTTTTTATCATTATTTTAAAATATTTTTTTTGTTTTCTTCCTCCTTCTACAGAAGATCCTTCCCTGTACCTCTACATCTTTGCTTCTTCAAGTTGCTTTTATTTTTTCTTTTCTTTTATCACTGTCTCCCTTTTTGATCTTTCTCTTTATACTTCTGCTTAGTAAAGTACAATGACTGTAAACTCTTTCTGCAAGTCACTAGTACCTTTCAGCAGATGGCACTGTTATTTAGTCTAACTAGCAGGGCAAGATAATTAACTTTCTCTTCTTAAACAATGAAGTATAGACTCCTTTCTAACTGCATTTCTACCTTATACACAAAAGCAGTAACAAAATTACTGAAAAAGTATTAGAATTTTTTCTTTAAGACATGAATGTGATAAAAATACTTTATTACATGCAGAACTTCTTTAAAAGCGCTCTGGAACCATTTAACAAGCTGCCACTCTTTTTTTTTTTTTTCCCTAGTGAAATATAAAAATCATTTTCTGGGTGAATTTATAGTATTTACATAGTAACATTGTCCTACAACCCAATCAGCTTAGTTTGTTTTAATTAGTATGGTTTCTTATACACAACTGCAAAGGACCACTATAGGCATGAGTGCAGTCCCGTCTGTGTGTGGTTCAGGCTCTGTCTGGCACAGGGAGCACAACAGGGACTGAAATGCAATTTCCCCTAGATGCCCAGGGAGTCAGGTGGAGAATAAACAAGTGCTCTGACAATGCTATCAGAAAAACATGCAACTTCTGTCATCTCCAATTACAAGGAGAATATGAATCGCATCTCTTAACTCTGTCCCCAGTGGCACTCCAGCTGCTGGAAGGCAGCTGTGTGAGCGTGAGTTTCTCCAGGCTGCTGCCAGCCCCACTCTTTTCCCAGCAGCTCCCTTCTGAGGATCCATGAGATAGAAAACCATATTCTGTTAGTTTTCTCAGCCTTATCCATGCACTTCTACTTGCAGGTTGCTGCTGTGACCTTTCTGTTACAGTGAGCACTGGCTATTTTACCTCTAACACATCCTATAGACTTTCAGCTTCTGTTGCCTTTCACCTTCTTGCCAGAGCAAATTGTTAATGGTGGGGCTGCTAAAATTTTTCCAGCTCTCAGACTATTGCCCCTTGCTTCTCTTCCATCACTTATGAAAGAGTAGGAAAGGTGGATGGGGATAGGAAACACAAATTTAAGGTGGTGCAGACTAGAGACTCCTTATGATTAGCAACACAGGCCTGAAGGCTCCTACTCGAAGTGTATACACATAAATAAGGGACAGGCTACATGGCATTATGGGGAAAGCTCTCATGTTTTCTGGTTCATCCTATTGCTTCCCAGCTGAAATCAGGACAATCACCTGTGAGGAAGAGCAAGATGAACCAAATGTCTTTGTGAGGTTACAGGACTACTATCTCACTGGGATCACATAGACATGGTGGGATAGCTCACAAAGCTGAGAGTACTGCAATGGATGGATACAGGCTCTAGAAAAGACCGTCTGGGAAGGTAAGGACGGGCAGATGAATTTTATGTGAGCAACAGAAATGCATGAGGCTCTGCATAGACATAGATGATGAGCCAGTCCCAAGCTGGGTCAAGAGTAGACTGACCAATGTGGGTGATGTTGCGGTGTGTGTCTGCTACATACCACCTGGTCGGGATATAGTAGATGAGGCCTTCTTCAGGCAAACAGGAGAATCCTCATATCTGTGAGTTCTGGTCTTCATGGAGAACTTAAATCACCACAATATCTGCTGGAGGGAGAACACTGTTGTGTTTCACGTACAATACAGGAGGTTTTGGGGGTTCAGTGACAACTTTCTAACACAGAATTACACATAATTATCATTAAGGCTGGAATAGACCTCTGAGATCAAGTCCAGCCTAAGACCTAAGACCACGACACCAAGCTAGACCATGTCACTAATTGCCACATCCAATCTTTCCTTAAACACCACGAGGGATGGTGACTCTACCATCTCCCTGGGCATTCCATTCCAGTGTTTAATGACCCTTTCCATAAGAAAGTGCTTCCTAATATCTAACCTAAACTTCTCCTGGTGCAGCTTCAGGCCATGTCCTCTCATCCTGTCACTGGTTTCCTGGGAGAAGACTCCAGCCCCCACCTGACTACAACTACCCGAAATGTAGAGTGTAGAGTGATGAGGTCTCCTCTAAGTCTCTTCTTCAGGCTGAACAACCCCAGTTCCCTCAGTCTCTCCTCATAAGACTTTCCTTCCAGTCCCTTCACCACCTTCCTTGCTCTCCTCTGGACCTGCTCCAGCACCTCAGTATCTTTCCTGAAGTGCGGGGCCCAGAACCATACCCAGTACTCGAGGTGAGGCCTCACCAGTGTTAAGTACAGGGGGAGAATCACATCCCTAGTCCTGCTAGCCACACTATCCCTGATACAAGATCCCATTGGCCTTCTGTGCCACCTGGGCACACTGCTGACTCATGTTCAGCCATTTGTCAACCAGTACTCCCAAGTCCCTCTCTGCTGGGCTGCTCTGCAGCCACTCATCACTCCTCCCCCAGTCTGTAACACTGCATGGGGTTATTGTGGCCAAAGTGTATGACCTTGCACTTGGATGTGTTGAACTTCATTCCATTGGCCTCGGGCCATCGACCCAGCCTGTCCAGGTCCCTTTGCAGCATCTCCCTGCCCTCCAGGAGATTGACACTCCCCCTCAACTTAGTGTCATCTGCAAATTTACTAAGGGTAGACTGAATCCTTTCATCCAGCTTGTCAATAAAGATGTTGAATAGAACCGGGCCCAGTACTGAACCCTGGGGGACACCACTGGTCACCAAACAACAACTGGATGTGGCACCATTCACAGCCACTCTCTGTGCCTGGTCATCCAGCCAGTTTTTAACCCAGAGAAAGGTGCACCTGTCCAAACCACGTGCTGTCAGCTTTTCCAGGAGGATGCTGTGGGAGACTGTGTCAAAGGCTTTGCTGAGGTCTAGGCAGACCACATCCACATCTTTCCCCTCATCTCTCCAGTGGGTCACCCAGTCATAGAACGAAAACACAGGTGATCAAGAGGCAACAAGATGAGAGCACTCTGATAGGTATAATTCTTATAACAAGAAGAACTCATTAGGAATGTGAATTTCAACAGCAGCCTTGGCTGTAGTGAACATGATATGGTGCAGTTCAGGATCCTCAGGGGAGGAAACAAGGTCAAAACCAGGATCTTATCCCTGGTCATCATCAGGGCAGACATTAGCCTTTTCAGGGGCCTTTTCTCTCAAACTGGGGAGCCTGGAACTGGACACGATACTCCAGATATGGCCTCAGTAGGGCAGAGTAGAGGGGGAAAAGAACTTCCCTTGACCTGCTGGTCACACTTTTCTTAATGAATCCTAGGATACCATTGGCCTTCTTGGACACAAGGGCACGTTGCTGTCTCATGGTTAACTTCTTGTCCACCAGGACTCTTAGGTCCTTCTCCGTGGAGTTGCTTTCCAACAAGCCAACGCCTAAACAGTACTGATGCACCTCCCCAGGTGCAGGACTCTACACTTGTCCTGTTTGAATTTCATCAGGTTCCCCTCCACCAAATTCTCTAGTCTGTCCAGGTGTCACTGGATGACAGCACAGCCTTCTGGTGTATCAGACAATCCTCCAGCTTCTGTATCATCGGCAAACTTGCTGAGGGTACACTCCGTCCTTTCATCCAGGTTGTTTATGAATATGTTGAACAAGACTGGACCCAGCACTGACCCCTGGTAAACACCACTAGCAACAGGCCTCCAACTAGACTTTGTGACACTGATAACAATGGTCTGAGCTCTATCACTCAGCCAGTTCTCAATCCATCTCATGGTCCACTCATCTAATCCACACTCCCTGAGCTTACCTATGAGGATGCTATGGGAGACAGTGTCAAAAGCCTTGCTGAAGTCAGGGTAGACAACATCCACTGCTCATCCTTCATCTTCATCTTCCCAGCTAGTCACACAGCCATAGAAGGATATCAGATTGGTCAAGCATGTGGTAAATTCATGCTGACTACTACAGATACCTTTCTTCTTCTCCATGTGCCTAGAGATGACTTCCAGAATGAGCTTCTCCATTGCCTTTCCAGGGATGGAGCTGAGACTGACTCGTCTCTAATTTCCTGGGTCCTCCTTCTTGAGCTTTTTGAAGGCCACAGTGACACTGGCTTTCCTCCAGTCCTCAGGTACCTCTCTCATTCTCCATATTTCAATAAAGATGGAGAGTGGCTTAGCAACAGTGTCAGCCATCTCCTTCAGCACTTGTGGGTGGATCCCATCAGGGCCCATGGATTTATGGGTGTCCAATTTGCCTAAATGACGTCTAACCTAATCCTTATCGACCAAGGGAGAGTCTTCCTTCCTCTAGACTTTTGCTTTTACCTCCAGGACTGCAAGTCCTGAGGGTTGGTCTTAACCAGTAAAGGCTGAAGCAAACAAGGCATTTAATAACTCTGCCTTCTTCATTATCCTTCATCACCAGGGCACTCACCTCATTCAGAAGGGTGGCAACATTTTCCCTAGACTTTCTTTTGCAACTGACATTCTTGAAGAAGCCCTTCTTGTTGTGTTTTATATTATTTGCCAGATTTAGTTCCAAGAAAGCCTCGGCATTCCTTGTCGAATCTCTACATATTCTGACAATGTTCCCTTATTCCTTCTATTCCTTACTGCTGCTACTTCCATGTCCTTCAATAACCTTACATAGCTACTCTCAGTATTTCATGCTTCCTGGTGCATGTTAATGCCCCATCCGCTGTCAATGTATTTCCATTTTCCACTTTCTTTTCACTGAACGGTATCCAAAGCCTTTCATTCTTCCTTCATGTTTCAAGTTCCCCTGGAAAAAAAAAAAAAAAAAAAAAAAGTAAAAATCTTAGATTTATTCATATTTTTGTCTGCTTCCTTAACAATTAGAAAATCTTACATACTCTTTAACTTCTGATCTGACTTTTCCATTCATTCATTCATTCATTCATTCATTCATTCATTTTATATATGATTCTACAAATCTTTTCATCAGAAGTAGCTCACCACAAGCTTGTTTCATCAAGTCTTAATCCTTACTCCAAATGTTATGTTGTGATTACTTTCCAGTCATGCTAAAGGGAGAAAGTTAACATCGGAAAACTTCCAAGTGGATCAAACTAGGGAAAGGGTGCTAAATAGTAATGAATCTGGGAGCAGATGGTATGAAAGTGTGAGTGTTATGGAAAATATTTGTATTTCAATAAATATACAAGTACTAGGAGAGAAAAAAATATTTTAGTTTTGCTAATATTTTTATTTAAGCTTCATATTTTTTCTGGTAACATTCTAATATGAATATCATGATTTCCCAAGGCTGTCACTTAATACCATGAACAAATTAGAGTATCATATTAGGATGAAGTTGTTTTCCAAATCACACTATTTAATACTCACTAGAATAGTTTTATGGCCTTTAAACATTATTTAAATATTAACTGTAGTAATGTCCTATTATCTCCGTTGCTTAAAAAATTCTTTGCTTCTCAAAAGAATTTTATTTTTCTGAATTAAAATGAACAAAAATAATTTGGACACTGAGGTATGAATGGAATTACTACATATTCAAGATAATCTAACTTGCTTATTGCAAAAATAAACTTATGTGTTCAATAAGAGCTGAACAGTAACTGTCCTTCATTGGGTTAGCCAGGTAGAAGACATGGAAAATGTGGATGGAAAATGTAACTGCTATTTTTTGAAGCAGCCGGGATATAATATGTCAACAGTCCCATTTATTGTTAACTGTTACTGGATTTTGTGACATGAAATGTGCAAGACTTTAAAATATTTAGCATTTCAAAAATATACTTCAAAATAATGTGGAGAAATCTGATCTGTGTTCTCTGCTTAAGTAAATCATCTGGAATTGAATAAGGATGTTAGTTGATAAGTTCTTGACCAAGCAAGTTAATTTAAACTACAAATTTTCCATTCTTACATTACCTTGCATTTCAGTAAAAATACTGTCTTATTACCAAAATATTTATAGTCTGTGGGAAAAAAAAAAAAAAAAAAAAAGTGGATTTTAAAATAAAGACTCTAAAAGACCAATAATTTTGAAATGTTTTGCTGTAAATCTCAAAGGGACATATTCAATTTATTTTGTTAGAATCTTTTATTGAAAAATATTTTTTCCCTTCCTGATTCCACCTTCCGAAGTTGACCTACATTATTTAATTACAGGTAAGATTCTTGATTCTTAGCATTCTTCTTTGGCTCAAACATCAAGAAGGAGAAGTCATTTCAAAGGAAGACTTTAGTTACATATTCAAAAAGAAGTAGAAAAGATAACAGAAACAGATGCCATTTTCTAATATTAGGTAACAACCTGATTTATAACATAGAAAACTATCTAAAGTACTTCACAGGTACTGACATGTCATGAATATTACACTCCTCCATCATAGATTTGTTTTGGATTAAATTTTGAAATCCTGTTGTAGCTCTTATTTTTATCTATGTTCTTACCCTTTGACTTAAGTCTTATCATTCTTGGGAATACAAATCCTCTCTACATTAGTGAAACAGCAATACTTATTACAAGCAACATTCCTTTAACTTTTAGGAAGTCCTCTGAAGTATCTGAGTCTTCTTTTAATACCCTGAAATTTTTTCTATGTATTCCTTCTATCTGCTATAATCTATGCTATAATATCACTGAAACTTTGATAGAGTTTTGGGACAAGATGGCATTCTAATAAGTTTTTTGGTTGAAAATAACAATTTTTGAAAAGATCACTTTTGTCCTTTAACACATAGTCAGGGACAACTATCCACCAATTCACGCCTCCTTGATTCTTAAAATACTATTATTGCTTTACAAGAAAATGGAACTATTTTAAATTAATATATTCTGTAAATTCTTTCTTCCCATTTTGATGGAGGATATTAAGTCTGAAGTAAAATGTCTTTACCTGCTGTAGAACATCTGACATTAAATTAATGAGTACATAATAGTAAACAACTTGCCTAAACACCTTGTGTGTGTTGTGCTTTTGATGGTCATGTTCTTTATGCATCCATAATAAATATTTTCTAAAAGTTTTTTTCACTTATCTGGGAGGAGAAACTGGTTTTGGGGTGGTATGTCTAGGCTAAATAAAGATACTGGGTTTTGCAGCCATCTAGGAAAAGTAAGAATGTATTTAAACATAACAAAACTTTGGTTTTGCTTATTGGATTATACTTAACTATCAGACTTTCTTCTGAGAAAATGTATGGCTAAAGCATAGGTAGTGGAATACGATACTTCAGTAGCACTGAAGAATATAAAATCTTTATTTTCATTCTAAAAATTAATTCCAATATGAAAGCTAATTTTTAATAAGGTGCATGGATGGCAACTCATTTAGTGATGCTATAAAATTACTTCCCAGATATAATAATGTAGTTAGATAAGGTGTATTTTAATTAGTTCAGATATGCTAAATTGGAAATAAGAGAAGACACTGATTTGGACACATGCACAGCTAAGTGTATCGCAAGTAGGAGGGCTGCAATTTATCCACATGATAAAATACAAAAAATAAAAGCTTTTTCAGGACTATTAATAACTGACTGAGGAATCTAGTTCTAAAAATTCTGAACAAAGGGTAAAGTAAGGAATCTCTTACACTAATTATAGTGGCATCAGTTAAATCATTAGTGCATTAAATAATATCTATACAGAGTATACTGGAACAGTGCAAAGTATATGCTTACAGCAATCAGTGGTATTTTATAATGAGGTTTCTCAATGGAAATATGGGAATTTCAAAGCTTACTCTTACTTTCTCTTGTTAGTTACAATTTTAGATCAAAAAGTTAAAATGCCCTGGAGCTCTGGATGCCAGAGGAGATTTATGGTAGGTTGACCAGAGCATTCAGTGAGATTTGGAAGATTTTACTGGTATTTTATAATCAGATACATTTCCAAGTGCTGGTAAGACTCTTTGTGATGATGATGAATTGCTTCAGTGTGACAGGACTAGTAAGCCTGTAATGTGTTCATACAGTGCACAGGGAAGAAATACAAGAGCTATTATGAAGATGATGCAAAAGTGCTTGGAGACCAAACACAGCCAAGGATTTTACATGCTCGGGTTAAGTTGGTATTAGGAATTCTTTGATAGTGTACATAAAGAAATTTAATTTCTATATTTCAAACAGGCAATGAAAAATTTACCGAGGCATATTCTTTGTGGTTAAGCCTGGTAGCCATCCTGGGTCTGTGAACTTTTAGCTTCCCAGTGTAAAGTAGCACTCTGCCACTTTATCTATGTTCTTAATGTTCATACTTCTTTTTTATTTTTCATTTCTAAAAAACAGTTGTAGTGGTGTTAGGCCTCTGCCAATATTCCAAGACTCTGAGCGTTTATTTGACGCATCTCCAGAAACGTGCAATAGCTGAGGTACTTCTGCAGAGATTTGTGAAATAGCACAGTTTGTTTATGTTGGCAGCAAAAAAACATGCAGAGCTTTATACAATAACAATATAGACTTGTACATGTTCTCTGTCCCCAGAAATGCTTGTGTATTGCTTAATAGTTAGTGGTCAGTTGTTTGTCCTCTTCCCTATATCTCTTGCTTGCCATTTCCCTAATCTCTGTAGCTACAGTGTCAACCATAGACCCTTTCTTGCACAGAGACAGTTTTTTGGCTGACTCCCACATCAGCTCTAATGGAGTTTGGAGGCTGTACCTATGCTATGAGCAGGACTTTCCCTACAAAGCATCCTTCTCCCTAAGCACGGCTGCTGCGGCTGGGGAAGGACATAAGGATGTTCTGTTTTCTGGTGTTCCTAAACTCCCTTCCTGCAGCAGATCTAAGACACTTTACAGCAGGGAGATGTGAGGAGACCAGGACTGTGGGTAGCACCCCAAAGCAGAGCTTCACTTCAAGGATGTGCCAGCTTGAGGATCAGGATGTCCTTTGAATAAAACTCTGCTTACCAGCTTTTCCATCTTCTTCTCCTCCCTTCTTCCTCATTTTTTTATTTATCAAGAAACATGAAAATACAACTCTGAAGAGTTACCAGTTTCTAAAAAGCAACAGTCTTGTCTGTTTTAAATTTACAGAAAAAAAAAAAAAAATCTTCAAATACTTTAAAAAGTATTTGTCTTTAGAGACTATCATTTTTCAAGGGTGATTTTTTTTTTTCCCCATGTATAAACACATACATTCTGGGGGTCATATTTGTATATATGCACACTAACAATAAATGTTCTGCTTCCAGAAATGCTTTGGTCTGAGCTGAGTCAATTTTAAAGATACATGGAAGCACTGATGTGGATTGAAGCAGAGTTAAGAAATTAGAGATTTTGAAGTCTCAGGGTTGACAAATGCAGCATGATGAATAAATTAATTGTGTATTATTCCTAAAACCTGAAAATTAATGCATCAACAAATGAAACTGCAACAGAGAGATATATATAGTTTGCTGTCTCAGTTCACAGCCAGATTAATGGAAGAGTCACACAAAGAGTGACAGGACTAAACAATTTAAAATTACTTCATTAACATTAGATGCAGAACCAAAAGTTTGCATCTAGCAGTTTTTATAGCTGTAGTTAAGATTACATAGAGGGGAAAAAAAAGTTTTGACTAAAATATAGGTTTGTATTTATGATGAGAAAGTATCTCAAGGTATTTGACACTTCAAACTTGAAATGGATTAGATACTTTGAAACCACCATAAGAGGAGCTGATTTTTTTACTTGGTTTAGGTTTTTGTTTAGTTTTAGCTTCAGGGGAAAGAGAAGGGACTAGACTCACTTTTCTCACTGCTATAGCTCTTTCTTCAGCCTCAAAAATTGTCATCTCACTTTGAAAGCCTTCAAAATTCTCTTGCAATCAACATATTTCCAACTCTTTAACCAGACTGCTTTTTTCCTCACTCCATTTTCTATAATAAACACCAGCTACTTATTTTCATATATAAGTCCCTTACAGCCTGTTCTTCCTTCAGTTATATCTTTTTATAATCAGAACAACTCACATGACTCACATAAGATTTTTGGGTAGTTTTTCTTATTTTTCAATTATACTTCACTTTTTCCTCCTGACAGTTTTTCTGTAAAAAACTATGTAGTCATTTCATTCCTCTTTTTCAAATCCATCAGAGTCTATCCAGAAGTTGCCTTTTGCTAAAAACTTAAGAGTCTCTTTTCTTCATAAACACAGGACTTTTCTTACTGAAAGTATTGTCATCTATGATCTGTGTTTTGCTGTTATTACATCTGGCAAAAACCTTTTCCTTACCTATATTTTCTCATTCAGTATCAACTGGTCATCTCCATCCTTCAGCTGAGTGAATATACCAATCTACTTAATCTGTGGTTTGGGAGAACTCACATCATAGTACTTTTCCCATTTCAATTTACAGAATTTGATTTAGAATATTCCTATTAAATCAAAGTGAAATTTCTTCTAATTCCAGGGGAAAAAAAACCCAAAAAAACCAACAACACAAAAAAACAAAATACCCACAGCACTGAGCACTTTTAAAAGTCCACTTCTTATCCTTTTTTTCAGTAAAGAAGTTACAGCTGGTGTTTATAAAGGATTGTGAACAGAATTCAAGTTTACATTTTTCAAATCTGTTGCTTCTACCAGTATATTTATTAGAAAAAAAACATAAATTGCATTGTCCCACATACTGCACTGACATTTTTAGCAAAATCACTCACACATTTCAAACAGATTGGAAAGTCGTTCAACTCAAAAGTGCAAAATATCTGGTTGTAGAGATAAATCACCACTTGTTTTAGAATAAGCATTTTAAGCCATTGTGTAAAAATGCTTATTTCCTGTCTTTTTTACTTTCTCCTCCTCTACCTCGTAATCTTTAATGAGGTGATAGGAAAAATATTCTGATTGCGAGAAACTAAAGTAAAACCCTGTAGCATTATTCAGCTTATTGAAGAGACCAGTTCTGTTGGCCTCAGGTCACTCTGCTAGTTCTGTATCTTCTAGGTTTTCCTGAGGGAAAACAGATGAACTCTTGAGAGAAGTTTGGTACAGCTGGTAGCTATGTCAGGAAAAGTTCAGGCTTCAGGGACAGCCAGCTTGTTGGCTGACAAATGTAATTACTACTGCTTTAGTAAATGTGCATATGTCTGTAACAATGAATACATGCATTTTTATCAATAAGTTTAAAAAATTGAGATGACAGGTAAATCATTAAATATCTCTTGCTATGCATTTGAACTTCAACTTTTTGTTCAGTGACTATTCCTTTGTATTAATGTTTATAATTAAAACAAAACAGAACCAAAACAAACTATTGCTTGCATTACAACACTAATAATGCTTAATATAGATGCATAAACAGCCTAGTGTATGTTAAAGCACTTAGATCAAAATTTGTTGACTCCTTTGAGCCTTACTTTGAAAACAGAGGGGCTTTTTCTGAAACAAAAATCGAGCCAAAATTTTTTAAAGGCTTTGAGTGGCTTTTTTTATACTTTCAGAGTATACTTTACATCTCTGAAAGTACTGAAAATGTAATTACTAAGAACTCTGTGTTCATAATATACACACATTATAATAGACATTTTAGAATCATTATGTTCATACTAAAAATAATATAAACAATCAACTACTATATTTTCATTAGCCATTTTTGAGATCACAACAAATGTCAAGTCACTTTTGGTGGGATTTTTTAATTGGCTTTGTGGAGGGTTTTTTTTGTGTTTAGAGTCGCTTTCGCCTTGGCCCATAATTAAGGCTTCATTACAGTAACTTAAAGGAACAGGTTTAAATTCATGGGTTAACCCTCTTGCTGAAGATTTACTATGATCGCTATCCATGACTTCTTCTGTGATAGTAGGGATGCTTTCCACTTTGTAAACTGTACTTTTTGTTTTCTTTCAGTGGCACTGAAAGGCCATAGGGAGACAAAGGTTCCGTGGATGGCTGTACTATATTGTTGGAACTCAGGAACACTAACTTCCCAGAAAGTGAAATTCATTATAAGAAGTTTAAACGGATATCTCTGTTGCATTGCCTTTCAGCTACCAGAGAAGGAGTAGAAAGATTCCTAATTATACTAAGCTAATATGTGAAAAAAAAAAATTAAGAAAACCAGAGATACCATGTAAGAATTACGTGAGCTGAAATTAAAGTAATTTTTCTATGACAAATCTCTTCATTTACAGAAATCGAACAAAAATTAAGAACACAATGAATCCTTAGTTATACTGTGCAACATGAGCTACATTCTTTTAAAAAATGAAATAATTATTGTAGAAACAATATGGATTGCTTTGTATTACAGCTAAGACAAAAACTCATTTAGAAACCATTAAGACCAACACATATACAAAAGTAAAACATAAGCATAACACTGGAAGTTCAGTCCAGGAAACTCTTCTTAGCTATGGGAAAAGATGAAGCACACCTTTCTGAAACAGTTTGGCCTGTTATTATTTCTAAATGTGGTAAACCTCCATCACTTCAGAAAAAAATTAAGAAATGCAAGAAAAAAAAAACTTAACTAAGTTTTACAAATCACCCTGCATAACTCTTAAGTTATTAAGTGTCATGAAATTAGTAGCTGAGGACTACTGACCTATTATTGCCATGCTATGGTTCTGTATTTCTATGCATGCACCTTTTCAGACCTCCTGAATTTGAAATTGCACTGTATTACTCTCAGAAAGACTCCAAGAAATGTACAGAGAACAAGAAGCCTCACATCTAGCCAAAGAGAGAAACTATACCATGAAACATATTTGGCTTTTGTAACATATACTTGCATTAAATACTGAGGGAGGAGAATGGCTCTGGGGGGGGGGGGAGGGGTGGGAAGGGAAAACAACAAAAAACCAATAATATCTACTCCCTAACAACAGCAATACCAAACAAAATCAATTGTCAAGTCTGTGCTTATATTCACCCTATACCAGTACCTGTTTCCTAGCCCACAGGCTCTGTTTCCAGGCAACTCATGTATGCTTACTTCTTTCACATTAGTTACATGCTGCAAACTTCCCAGTGCATTAACCTGCAATCTTCCCTATTCCTGTAAACCCTGACTCACTTACAGTCCTTGCACACTTGCAACAATCTTGTGCAGTTTCCCTGGTAAATGTTTGTCAAAACTTAACCCTTCTAGGACTTTATCTGGGTTGTCTAGTTTATATTTATTTTAATCCTGTTTTTCACCTGCTACATCCAAGAACACTTTCCTGCCATAGAGCTACTAGTCACAAGGCTATCTTAATTATGTTAATCGCTCTCTCTCAGCTAATACAATTAATTGTAATTAGCTGATCCCTTTCCTCTTATACTTTGCTCCCCCAGGGGGATTAGGAGTTATTAAACTAGATGAATACCCAATCTCTTCTGCATGACGGTCTCCCAGGCAGGGCCTCAGGGCAGAAAGGCAGGAGGTGCATTGCTCAGGCTCTTGCCTAACCCAGCCAGAATGAACAGCAAAAGTCCCTTGAAAGGGCGTTGACTGAAAATGTGTTTCCCATCATAATCATCTTACGTGGAGGATAGAAGACATGGCACAACAGTCTGCTTAACCATTAACAAATATTTTAAGTCTGCTGTGAATTTTTGTGGAGTACTAAAATGGTGTTTGTCATTAGCACTGCTGCAGTGGCACATACTGTGGTTACTGGTGCACAGTTCCTTCTCATTCATACTGGATATGAAACTCCTCTTACATGGATGAAGCTGATTGTGTACCACCTGGCATGCAGTGTATTCTTGTACAGTTAGATGAATCACAGAACTGCAGTCATTTACAGTAAATGAGTTGCAAAGGAATCATATCTTGTCTGACATCATTCTGTCACCATTTTGCATTGTAGCCACGAGTGACCTCATATGTTACAGTTACTAATGATCTCATATGATATTTCTCTATAAGTACCATCATTATCCATTGCACAGGCACATTTCTCACTGGATAGAGGTTCCAAGTGTTTTGCACAGGGGTATTTTTGATGCATAAAGCATGTGCAAAATCTACAGAGGATGCAAATGTATTTTTTAAAATACATTGAGAAGGTAATTTGTCTATTCTGGATGACCTGGAAATACATGATGCAGCAGCACAGTAATGCTTTTTAAAAGACTGGTGTAATGGAATAAGGAAAATAGGTGAACATTTCTCAAATGCATGCTTATCACCACTCAAATAGAGATACCTTCAACTTACTGACAAATAGAAGAAAATCAGTAAAAATACTATTAAAAAGGGAAAAGTAAAAGGACAAATGTGAAAAAATACATATAAGTAGTCCTCAATTAGCAGGGATAATGGTAGATAACAGAATAGCCTGTTCCAGTGTAAGCTTCTCAAGTTGTTACTGATCCTGTTCCTCAGTTCCTGACATTTTTAGACTCAATGCAAGTACTTTTAGACTCATTGCATGTACAAATGATCAGAGTAGGTATAATAATACAGTGCCAGATTTGAAAATGTACATCTGCTTACCTCATCCTGAGTCATATTCTTTGCATACTTTACCATTCCAATAATTTTTACTGTTGTGACTGTAAGTTCAGGCTGCTGACAGTGAAAACTGCAAATGGCCATGCTCCAGGGACAGAGAACACACTCATACAGCTTAGCCTCAGGGAGGAATTTCAAATTGAAATCACAAACTGATTTGAATACTTACTGCCATAATTCATTTGTATATTTAATGACAATAAAGCAGACAAGTGTGACCTCTGTGAATGTGACTGCAGGGAGATGTGACAGTTGCAGGTCCATAGTTTACATGTTTCAAGCAGAAGTATTGCAAATTTTAATGTTTCTTCTCATGAACAGCTTTACAGTATTGACGTGGAGGGTGAGGGGAATGTATGTAGAATGCGAACGCAGCAGGAGACAGAAAAGATCAGCAGATCGTGTTGTGGTAGGGGTGAGTCAAGCAGAGATATACCATTGAAATTGACTAAAGATTAATTAAGAGCCCAGAACATTTGCTGAATATATGTCTGTCTCTCTGTCTGTATTTCTGTGTTGCAAAGAGAAAACACACTCTATGTGTAAAGCCAAGCATTTATTGTTGACCTATAATTGGTGACCTAACAGGCTAAACCAAGAATCATTGATAGTCCAGATCTACTTGATGTAGAAAAAGAAGGAATCCTACTATACAGGAAAAGTCTCAATAATATAGTAAAAATTGTTATACACAGACTTAAGTTCCTACCTCTTCTGGTGTAACGCTGTCAAGGTTTAGGGTCAGGGCTGTCTACTAGACCTATGACAGATGCTCTCTGATAACCCCTCTCACTCCCCAAAGGGGAAGAGAAAGGGAATAAGAGAGAGAGATTTTTAATTTAGAAAAGAAAACCAAAACATCTTTAATAAAATTAATTATAATAAAATTGAATATATACAAATATATACAAAATCAGTATGGAGCCCAGTCCCCTGATGGCAATTACATCACTGTCACTACTGACGCTCTGGTGCAGAAAGGCACAGGGGAAGTCCCAGACTGGACTCAGGCAGATGGAAGATGGATTCAGGAACTGGATTCAGGAACACATGGATTGGGATCAAAGGCAGAATGGGCAGAATCCTCCTTGGATGCCAGCCATTGAAGAAGCGAGCTTGAACCTCATGATCCCTCAGCTTTACACTGAATATGATGTATATGGGATGGAATCCCTTGTTGGTCAGTTTAGGGTCACCAGTCCTGTATGCTCCTCCCTGCGGCCTCTTACTTTCTGCACCCCACAATGTGGTACACAAGATTTAGCAGTGACCTTGGTCTGCACACCAGTCCTTGGTAGTAACTCTAAATGTTGGGTGTTATCACTGCTAGAAGCAGACACTGTCTGTGAATACATGCTGTTAACTTCAGACAGTGCAGTTAGTTAGAAGAGACGGAGCTGAAAAGTAAAATCACTGAACAGAATTAGTTCTGTTCTAACTCAAACCAGGACAAATGCTCACCCTTTTACTGTTCCTCTGGATCCTAATGTTGGTGGTTTCTCTAGTGGAAGTGTTATAGGGATCTGTTGGCACCTGGAGTCCTTTGCTAGTAGGAATTTGATGTTCATCTTGATGGTTTCTTCGTCCTCACACTGGAGATCTACGTGGGCTCATATTTATGTGTATGCTAACACACTTTTACATCTTGCTCTTCCTTCATTGTCCTCTGTCTCCATCTTACATTCAAATTCATTATATGGTGTATACATATGTGGGATACTTATTTTTTACTCTCTTTCTTACCCTGAAAATTGTTTTCATCCTGCTTCAGGTCTTCATTTATTTAACAGACCATTGGTGAGTTTATAGCTGTGGGTCTACCACTGCCAAAACTGTCCTTTCTCCTTTCACCTCATACCTATACCCCCCTATGCCACATCTTGTGTCTCCACTTCTTAAACCTCTGCAGTTGTACCTTGCCTTCATTTCTCTGAACTACTGCTTTATACTATCCATATAAAACCATGGTACCGTGATCAGAAGTAAAGCAAATTTGCCATAACCATTTACTCAGAAGGATAAAGAAGCTCCAGGCAGGTCAAAAAAGGTTTGCATATTACAGGGCTAAAGGGTTACAGTGTGTGATATGAAGATGTTCACTGTTTTATACTATGTGTATAGATCTATGTAAACCTTTCTGTATATGCATATCTCCATATATACACACGTATATGTATATTAAGAGATTTCTATATGGTGTTTTTGCAGACCTGCAAGTGAAGATTGAGACATTAAGTTTTACATTAATATTTTTACATGGTGTCAGTGTAACAAACATATTCCAGAAAATAGTTCCTTCCTCATTTCTGTGGGGAAATTACTCCATGTTCCATATTCTTTACACATTTTATAATTGCTGTAATTTGATTGCATATTGGTTATATTGTCACAAGCAGACCTAATGGAATCCACATTAACATTAATGGTTTCTAGCTCATAACACATGATAGATCACTGCTGAATTTGTCTGAAAGTATTTCTGTATAATCTGTAAATTTAATTTATTCTGAAGAGCAAAGTACATTAATCTTAACTTACTGGGCAAAAAGATGTACATAGGTGAACTTTAGAAATAAATGTTTAGTTTACATCTTACCTTTTTAATATCTGAGAGAAAAATCTACTGTAAGGACAGACTAGTTTCAGTATGGCTTACAGTTTTCACTGCTAACCAAAAATACTGTGATGCAATGAAAACAGAATTTGTCATTAAAGCACAACCTCATGAAATAGCAGGGTATGCTGGAAATGTCGGAGCTTTGAATGATTAGTGATACAGACAGTAACAAGACGAGTCATAATTGGGACACCTGTGAGCAGGTGGAAGTTACTCAGAGATTTGGGACACAGGGGACATTACACGAAGAAAGAAATACTAGAGTGGAGGAAAGTGGAAAGAATTTAATTTAAATAAGTAAGTCTCGAAGCAGAAGTCAGGACTTAACAAAACTATAACAGGTAGCCTGGGAGAAATTACTTACAATAGATGTGTCAGAATAGAAGAGCATGTGAAGAAGGCACCTGTCTTCTAATACAAGGCTACAGACATAGATCTTTTGCCTCTCCATTTCTGCCCTGCAAAGAAGTAATTTTGCTCCTAGGTTTGTCTGCAGAGATATGAACACTCCTAAGCCTTAGTTCAGATGAAAGAAGCCAGTTGAGCAGAGTAGTCATTAAAATGTCTAAAACTAATCTGACTTCTTTGCACTGAAATAAATTCATGAAACATTTATAGAAGTAGCAGAGGCAGCTGAATGAAAGAGGCATGAGTGACCTGCATGCAACAGTATGAGAAGCTGTCAGAAGCCTCATAGCCAGCGCCAGGTGTGTTTGACCATGAATGTCTTGCAGAAAGTTGTCCTGTTACCAAGAGTAAAGGAGACTTCTACTGTGCAGTAAAGTCCTCTGGGTAGCTAAAAAAATACCCATCCAGGGAGAACAAGAATTATATTAAAATCAATGTTGAATAAAGATAGATAGTAGAAAGAAAGAAGACTAAACCCTCCCCAACCAAAAGAACAAAACAAAAACCGAAACCTAAAAAAAATCAAACCAACTCAAAAACAGAAAGAGAGAAAGTGTGTCAGCAATCCTACTCTGTATGGAAATCAATTCACTACTAGGAAGTTTGGAAAATTTTGCTCTATATACAGGCATGTACGTACCTTCTTTTACTAATAGAAATGAATCATTCTATTAACAATAGAAAAGAGGGATGGCTGCAATGGATTGTAATGTGGATTTCCTGATGTATAGAAAATTTTAAGTGTAGGCTGTGATTTTTCCATCCATGCAGATACTTGCAGGACTCTACCTCTTTTGTTAACTTTATTTGAAAATGGAGACCTAAGGAGAAGAACTCACTAAAGAACTCATCATTGTAAATGCTTGCATTCACTGGAAAAATTAGACTGTGATAGAGGTATGAATGCTTATGAGTGTTGAGAATGACTATGGCACATATATAGGTATATTGAAATATAGGTATCTGTACATATATGAAAATACAAAAATATCTCTATATAAATATGCATATGTATAGTATTACATAGTTTATATACTTAATGTTAATATAATAGGGTATAATTCAGTACCTTCAGGCTCAAAAATTAATGCTTACAAAGTACTCTAAATCTTCAATTGCTACAGCAGTGATGAGTATTATGGAGAAATGTTTTGTATAAAGAAACACTGTAAGAAAAAAGATTCAGTATATTTTATTATTATTTCAAAACTCTGGAGTTCAAAGTCAAAAAACAGTGAAAATTGTGAATAACTGTGAATTAGATAAGCTTTAGGACAAAAGTCATCATAGAGAAATCTCACTCTCCCTGTAAGAAGAAAAGGGGAAGGAAAGGAGAAAGTCCAACTCATATGTAAACTATCTTGAATGTCACTTCTTAAACTAATATGCATCATCATTGCCAATACAGATGCATATTCCTAGTTGCAAAACATCATAGTGATTTCTTCAGTTTTACTGAACTATGTAGCATATCTTTCATCTCAAATTGGGACTTAATTTTCTTCCATCAATATCTGAATTTGTTATAGTCTCCTGTATTTTGTTTCTTAATGACATAGTGGCTATAATTCCGTTTAATTGTATTAAACCAGTTTTGTATTTCTCTTCAGATAAAATATATATATATGTGTGTGTGTGGTGATTGTAACTTACAGAAGTAGATTTTTTTCCGCTTCTGGTGATCTACTCATTAGTAGGACAGCTGTCAAGGATTGCATTCAGTGTTTTTTGAAACAGCTTCCAGGTATAAGCATTTGGAGCAAGAGATGGGACAGAGATTGCTTACTCTTTAAAATTGTCTCTTCATTTGCAAAAACACAGTTCAGCTTTATTGAGTTGTGTCTCCAGTTTTGGTTTGAGTAGGGAGTGATCTTGAAGCTTTTAACTGGTCTAATTTTTCATTGCTTTACTTATTTAGATTCTGCTTTATTTTATCCACTAATAATCTTATCCTTCTTTCTATATTATTTTTGCAGCCAACTACAAACAACTTAATTTCAAATTCAGCATGTGTAAATTACATATAGTCATCAATACATATTTATATAATTAATAATAATTACAAACAGTAATTTAAAATCCTATATAATCTATGACAATTTCCTTATAGTGTGAACTGATAATGTAATATTTCTTCAACAATTCTGTTTTCAAATTCATCAGATGAATTTGCTGAATCATAGTTTTTCAACATGCTCTGCTCTCTCATTTCATTTTTATCTTTCTTATTCACACACATGGAGTATGGTCTCATAAAAAAATTATAACATCTGTTCTTCTGTATGTGAAAGAAAACTTGCAGATAGTTAAGCTTAATGGAAACAACAAAGTTACTTCATGGTGAAATGTAATCTGTGCTGTCATATTACATAGAACTACATGGTTGCTGTTACCCAATAATGCATTACTTTATCTAATTTGGGATGTTTGTTTCAAATGTCAAAAATTTCAAGGGAAAAAGATGGTGATGGTTTTCATAGGAGAGACAGATAGGATATTTCTGTATTATTTAAGCAGTCTGGAATATTAGTGCAGCATAAGTGTTCTGGAATTTAGATACAGGACTCTAAGGGTACTTGAAGAATCAGTTACTGTTAATCATTTAATTATAAACATAGCAATGTAGGTTAATTTGCAGAAGAAAGTTTATTTGAAGATTAGAAACTCACTGTCTGAGAGATTATGAACATCTATATATTTAATTAAATTCCATGTATTAGTGAACTGCTTTACATACATATTTGTACACTTGGTTTAATGATTCAGTAAAATGGTAAGTGAAAAGAAAAAATGCTTTGGCTATAGCTATATGAATTTTTATCATATGTATTTAAGAATGTCAACAGAATCAAATCAGGTCTCAGTTTTCACAGAACAATTGTGCAAATGATCTGAATCAGGCTTTTTAATTACAAGTCCTATAGGGTGGAGGAAGAGCTTTATGCATTAGTACACCACCTCAAGCACTGCTTTTGATAATCACAAAAGACTTTTTTTGCTTTCCTATTGAAGCTTCAGGTGAGACAGCAGGCACTTAGTGCACTAATTAGAACTCACCATGAAGGGAATGCAAAGATCATGACTGGAGCACCCTCATCCTCCAGGCTATCTGCATTATTAACATTCCTAGAGAGGTAAGTTTGTCCTCTGCATCTTTGCTTCAAAATATTTTGTCTAGTCACTGAAGAAACCAATGAAGGCTTTAGAGAGCTGTGTTAAGTGAACAGTTGAGGAATAATGCACAGGAATGGTTTCTCAGAAGTGTCTGAAATTCACAAATTCACAATAAATATTATCAAATGCTTTACGTTTTGAAGTAGAAACACTTATTCTGAAAATTTGCTTTAAAGAGTATATCTTCTTTTCAAGCAACCATACTGACCAACATGTCAAAATCTACATATGGCAATTTTTTTTCTTGATCTTGGATATTTAAAAAAAAAAATCAAAATAATTAATATCTGACTTGTCTGTACTCTGCTATTTGACTTAATAATATTAGAACATAGCACTCTATTTTCAATCTCTCACATTTACAGTCTCTTCAGTTAGAGAAGAGATATTGTATAAATTAATTCCAGAGAATTTACTAGAAGCTAGACATTTAAAGTCTGTTAGAAAATGGTGGAGAGAAAAGTGATCTTCACCAAATGTCACCATCACCAAACTCTCTCTACCTTGAAGCTATTTATTTATTTGCTTCTACTATGCCATTACAAGGGAACAAAAAAGATCTCTCACATTTCTTTTAAAATATCCCTCTGGAATTGCTGCTTTTCAACTCAGTGTAAAAAGTCAGCTTGTTGAGCCTTCTGTTATGAAAAGAGAGAGACTCTACTCATTAAGCTAGTGGTTTAAACTGCCTAATTATTTTCTTACTTTTTATTATATTTGGGTTTGAAAAAAGCAAATTATGTGCTATTATTATAAGGTTTGATCTACAGTTCTGCAGCAAGTGTCTAGATTTAAATAACTTAGGTCAAAAAGGAGCAATAATCTTCATGCCCTTCATTCTGAAAAGCCTTCCTGAAAGGACTGGATGTTGAATATGTTATTACACCCTTGAAATGGTTTATATTTTCTAGATATTGTGAAGGTAGAAAGATAAAAGAATAAGAGTTGTGGGAAATTCCAAAAATATTATTTATCAACTGTAAAGAATAGCTTTCAGGATTTTATAAACATATATTTCCATTGATCCACATACCTAAGAAATTCTAATCTTCAGGAGGGTTATTGGCAGAGGTGAGAAAAAAGGAGGCTTAAAGAACTGCTGTGACTAAATTGTAAAAGGTATTGTAGATCCAGTTTAAAATTTCAGTGAGGGTCCAGAACAGAGATTTTTTCAACTTAAGCCTCTGAGGATTTAATATTTATGTAAAACACCTAATATTCTCCCAACACTGACAGTGTTGGCCATCTCACAAGACTGAGTTGTTATTTTCTGCGGGTGACAGTGGTGATAGCACTTACCTTGGAGTATTCATGCTGACTTCCTTTCTGGTGTACCCTGGTCCTCATACATAACAGGAGGGTAGGGGTGGGCTTCACATCTCTTGCTGAAACTATGTCACTATGATTAATCTGTCCAAGGAGAGGAAGCCTACAGAGCAAGTACGAGTGTGTGTTCTGGAACTACCAAGTTCTGGAACAAGGAGTTTGCAGATCTACAGCAACTTTTAATTTCATTACAATAGACAACTTGGGCATTTTAGAACCTAAATCCTGTGGTTGGAATCAGTTCCAAACCCTCTTTTACAAGAGCTTCTACAGCCAAAGGGACTCTTTTAAGTTCACCATTGTAAATGCCTTTGTAAGAAAAGAAAAGATTAGATGGTGTCAGCAGCCTTCTCTCACCTCCACCATTTTGTGGATCTTCCTATACAGTGACAAGTTCACACATATCCATGAGTCACAAGTTATCTTGAAAAATCTCCAAATAAAGTCTTTGCCTTTTATGCTCATTAAAGCTATCTTTATGCTATCCACAGAACTGTGATGCATCTCACAAAGCTTTCAAGAGCCTTATTGCCGTGGGCTACTCTGCATGGGCAGGGGAGCCAGGAGCTGAGGGTGACAGCAGGGCAGGCACACCAACAAAGACTCCCATCTTGCAGGACCTGAGCAAGATGAGGGACAGGGATGGTAACCAGGGCCATCCAGGAGTCCAGTGACTGCCAAGCAATCCATACTGAGGACAAGCTGGAAAGTCACATCAGCAGATTAAGATTCAGATCACCAAGGACATGCACAGTTGCAAAATAACTGGGGCAAGGAGCAAGGACAACTGGACCATTAAATCATACAAATAGTTATGAATCACTTTTCCTGTTGTTGTGGTTTAACCCCAGCCAGCAGCTAAGCACCACACAGCCACTCACACACTGCTCCCCTTCCCAGCATGAGGGGGAGGAGAATTGCAAAATAAAGAAGTAAAACTTGTGGGTTGAGGTAAGAACAGTTTTACAGCTAAAATAAAAAAAATATATAATAATAACAACAACAATAATAAAATATAAAAATAATAATAAAGAAAAATAATTAAAAGTATATATAAATAAACCCCAAAAAAGATAAGTGATGCACAATGCAATTGCTCACCACATGCTGACTGATGTCTGAGAAGCCATGCATACACCCCCAGTCAACTCCTCATAGTTTATTTACTGAGCATGATGTTTTGTGGTATGGAATATCCATCTGGCTAGTTTGGGTCAGCTGTTCTGGCCATGCTGCCACCCAGTTTACTGTGCATCTGCTTGCTGGCAGAGCATGGGAAACTGTCAAATCCTTGAGTTAAGATAAGTGCTACTTAGCAACAACTAAAACATCAGTGTGTTATCAACATTCTTCTCACACTAAATAGTCACTGTACCAGCTACTAGGAAGAAAATTAACTCTATCCCAGCGAAAACCAGGACACTTGTATGCATTCATTTCTGGAAAGTGATGAAGCAGAAAACAATTGCATTAATAATTAATAATAAAATTAAAATTAGTGGTGAGTTATTAATATTATTTGATAAATATTAATAGCATTAATAGTGTAATTTTAGGGAGAATATAGTAGAGAAACAATTAGATTCCCCAAACTTGGAATTCCATGTGGTTTTCAAAGTAACTGTTGTTATAATTAGCTTTATTGTCATTAAGGAAAACTGATCTCAAGTTCAGGTTCCAATCTTTGTTACTCACACATGGATTTTTGTAGTGATTTTAATTACTCATAATCATCAGTCATCATTCATGCAAAAATATTTTAATCCTGTGATGTCTTTGGACACTTCTTGTAATATCTTCTTTGATAATTCATAATTTACTATCAATGGCTTAGAGCTAGCATAATTTTTATTTCTGTAGCCACACTGTACAGTCTGATGACCTAATGTGATAGATGAGAAGCAAGAATAAAGCTTGAGTAAAACACAAGCAATATGCAAACTGTCATGCAAAACATGCAATTTTTTAATGTTAGTTGTTACATTACCCTTTTCAGGTTTATGTAAAAACATTGTTTTAGAGATAACAATAGGAAAATCAAATTATTAAGGATTTTTGAAGAAAATGTGTGCTGTATGAATTGATTTTTTCAGTCCTTTTCTTTGGTCATCCTTTTCTTCTCCATGTAAAAACAGCAGTGGTTTAATTGTGTTATTCATATTATCACAAACTAGTATAATTTTAGCATTCAATATACTTTGCCATGCACCTCATTTCTATGACCCAAGGTCTTTAGTGCTTTAGCTAGAGTACTTTTGTCACCTGAAGTGTTGACATTTCTGCTACTAATTGATATTCATGTTTACCTCTCCTGAAGTACTTAAGAAAGGATCTGTATTATTTGTCTCTAAGTAGTGAGGAAATATTTCAGCATTAAGCCTTATTACATTTCTATCTCCTTAGTATTTATTCTTTACCACCTGCTTGGCTTCATATTGTTTGTTCTCTTTGCCTCTTAATTTAAGCTTGCTAATCATCTGTTAATGCAGTTTCAATGAAACATCCCTTGCATGAAACCTCATCAGCTACCTCATTACCAAATCTTATTGAAGTCACTCCACCTATTATCACCTGGCTGTATTTCCATTATGTTTTGTCATTGAGAATATGGGCAAGGAGAGATTAAGTTACATGAACATTAATAGGAAATAGAAAAAATAATTTAATTTACCTTAATCTTGGTACAATAAATAAATGTTTCACCGCTTTAAGAAATGGACTTCATCTTAAATTACACTTAACAAAGGCTTCTGTTTACTTGCCAGTGGAGCTGGAGTTGACATTCAGTTCCTACTAATGCATGCAGCAGCCAAATCAGCTACGTGTAATGAAGTGTTCAGAAAGACTAATCACTCAAAACAACTTCTGGCCTTAAAGGATATAAGACAAATATGTGATTTACAAATAATAACAATTATTAACATTGTAGATCTTGGGTTAATGGTTATTTGATATTCTCATCTGACACTGTGGCAGGAAATAAGCATCCTGTAAGGAAAAGGAGCAGGTCATATGAAAGTGTCAGTTTTGCAGAGTTCTGTGATTACCCTTGTATAAGACTGTGGGTTTTTTCCTATAGGGATAGATAAGTAAAGTGCTTAAAACAACTCTTATTTAAACATAAAATTTGCATTGCAGATGTTAAATAATAGTCCAATGAAGGTTACATAGGCTTTGTAATGTTTTTAAGAGATAAATTTTCTACTTCCTCTAAGTTATTAATTCAAAGAAATATGTTCATATATCATACACTAATGGTCATACTCTCCAAGAAACACAACTGGAATACTAAGCAATAATGAAAGTGATGTGAATACAAGAACTTGGCCTTTGCAATCTAATCCATGCCTTGCAGGAAAAAAAATGCAGTTAACATAAAATTTAATCTCTAAACAACATAGTGCTTGTGAAGGCTGTCAAATGATTGTCATGGTATGTGGATCCATTTGTTTGCTTCCCCTACAGAAGCTGAACAAGCTTTCCATACTGTACCTAACTACTGTGTTTATCACAGTTCAAAAGCAGGGGCAACCAGAGTAGAAGTAAAGTTCGATTTCCATGGAGGTAGCAGTTTTGGCCCCTTCTTACCGATAACATCTCTATGAGTTCATGACGTCAGAACTGAAACTCACCGAATTCTTCAACGTGCAGTAAAAGAACAGAGTATTTCTTTAAATATCTACAGAGATAAGTGAGTTTTCCTTAGAAAAGGATACATGCAGAGAAATTCTTTAAACCAAAAGTAGTGAAATATCTCATATTCATAGATTTCAAAGTGCTGCTTAGATTACAGGGTCAGAATTGAACTCCAAGTCATACTAATGTGGTATCACAGGTAATTCAGAGTGTAGAACTTTTTATTATTCTTGTATGAAGTCCAGCAATTTGTAACTGAAAAGCCTGTGACCTTACATGTTCAGAATTCACACAAACTATGTACTTCTCTAAGTTCTGTATAAGATTGATGTGTAAACTGTATTTTTCATGTGGTCTGTATTGTTGTAATAGGTATCCTTACTCAGATGATGATCTATTGTCGTCCATGAAGACAAATAATCTTGAGTGGCAAGGCAGAGAAAATATCTCTTCGCTGTAATTTGTTCTGATGACTAATCAGACTCATAGTTAAAATGTTTTTCATCATTTAAATATGATTTCATGTTAATAAATTTTTTATATTTTTCTCAAGTAGATGAGCAGGTCCTTTAGAACATAAATATTTTCATACAATGAAGAAGACATGCCCCATTTCTGCAAGACCTTAGAGCTAAATGAATAGAGCTTCTACAATCCATCTTTACAATAAGGTATTTTTCATAGTCCTTTAATTTGTGGTTCTTCTTATTTTTCATTGCTTTCTAAATATGGTTCTTGTAACTGAATTTCATTAATTCTTTCATTAATGATGTCCCATCAATGTTTTTGAAAAAGATAAAAATAACTTTCCCTTTTTTATTGTGGTTTTGTTTATATTTTAGAATACCTCATATTCTTGACTGATCAGTGTTCTTGCTGTGCCACATTCACATTGTAGATGCTCTGTGAATCATGTCTAAATAATTTTTTTAAATTTACTTTTACATCAGTAGTTCAGAATTTAAAATAATAACAAAATTACTGTTAACATTTAATGAAGTTTCCTTAGATATATCCACTTTATTGATTTCTACTGAACACTACTTCAGTGTCTGCCAGTTAGTGAGATCTTAATCCCTTTTTAAGAGGATTGTGAAAATTCCATGCTAAATTTCTAACTCTGTGCAACTTTAAATCATGTAACATCTAAGTGGGTTACATCTGCAGTTACTTTGTCAAACTTGTAATTGTGTAAAAAATGAAATCAGTTTTTTTTTAATAAGATCTGTCTTCTGTAACATGATATTGATTGCATTTATACTGCATTTAATTTAAATATATATTGATTGAAGCACATGCCAGCTTTCTGTTCTTTTGATCAAGACTGATAACATGGTAATCAATCCATACTTCAGCTGGGTCGTCCTACTGTCTCCATTGACACATTATTAACTCTCTTATCTTCAGAAATTACACCTCTGTTCTATTATTGATTAAAAATAAATAGCAGGAAGCTGGAAAGAACCAGAGCCAAATCTCTAAGACTCTGTTTTGTTCAGGTTATCCAGACCTGCTAATTTAATAGGGTCTATTAAGAGAGGAAACAAATGTGAAGAGTGACATTAAGATTACTGGTTTCTCTTGCTTAACTGATGTAATATTAGAAAATTTGGTCAGGTTCTCTGATTTTACAGAAACTGTCAGGTTTATAAGCAAAGTATGATCACAGGATATCTGTTACCTTGAGCACATGTTCTAATGTTCAGAGATTCTAGGTGTGTGTTTCCACCTGGTCTCAGCTCTCCCTCTTATGTTCCTGTGAGGGACACACTACAAATGTTTCTCTGGAGTGTATGTTTTCTATTCTGTTACATAGAAGTGTGCTTGAAGTTCATACAGTGTTCAAAACCCTGTTATTAACGTCATTAATTATTCTCTCTAGATAGTTCTTGCTCAGATAATCCTGTAACCAGTGCTGTGGATGGGCTTCCAATGTTCTGGCCAACTGTCTCCAAGAAATGACAAAATTTCCTCTTCCAGGCTGGCTGTATGAGAAGTAATACCTCTTTCCAGCAGTCTGTTGTCACTGAGAGAGAGGGTGAGAGAGAAAGGGAGATTGTGAGAGACTGAGCATAGTTGGTTTGGTCTGAAAGAGTTTAGGAGATCTGCTTGCTTTCTTTACAGACTCTGCCTACTCTTTGATTGTATCTCCCTGGTATTAATATTCCCAATTTATTTGTATTCTTTCCCCATTTTATCATTACAACCATCACCACAGTAAAAAGCTCTGCTGGTAGTAGAGGAACAGTTATGTCCTGAAGGCAGGTAAGCATATCTGAGGGAGAAAAGCTCAGATGTCAACAAGAGCAACAAAGCTATCTATCAGTATCGTATTTGATACAGGCAAAAAAAAAAAAAAAAAAGGTTTATGAATAAACCAGCATGCACCTGAGGATGCAACTATCTATCTTACATGAGAAATATATCTATTCATCACCTACTTTTCTTTATGTCACTATAAAGAATGTTATCCTACCAAGGGAATGATAATGTATCACTTTTACATCTCAAGACTTTGTAGCAAATCACCTCTTGTCCAGCCCAAGCAAAAAGATGTTTAAGCTTACAAGCAAAAAACTTGAAACTGATAATGTAAGTGTAGTGACCAGGTGTGCCCTAAAACAGAGGAAATGGAAGATGTCAAGTTTTGATTGGATAGTGTTAGTGTTGAACTACCTCAAACATTTTAAATCTATCAGGGAAAAAAAAAACCAAAAACACCCAAACAAAACCTTCAAGAAATTTTCTTGTGAAGTTAATAGAAAATAAATAAATAAATTATTGAACAAGAAATTCATTCCATAAAATTATTTGTTTGAAGATTCATTAAAAACAGATATGTCAGTAGTATTCTAGCTATGGTTCTACAGAGTTGCACAGTACTGTGGATTTTTAGCCTTGAAAATTAGTCAGGGCTGATACTGTGATTTTTGCTTGGTGACTGTACCCATCAGAGCTCCACTTGATGGTGCTCATCCATTTACCACTTGCATTACAAATGATATTAGCACTAAGGAAAAAAAAAAAATCTGAAACATGAAGTCCTTCTAGGAAAATACATATTTTAGCCCTAAGAGTACCTGTACTTATTAAGTTTCACCATTGAGTCAATCCTTAATTTCTACATATATTAAAAAATATTCACTCCATGTCTGTTTTTAAAAACCAGTTGGTGTGAAAGCTTAAGTTTACTAATTTCTTCCCCCTCCAATCATTGATTACCCTCCATATCTTACATTATTCTAGAAAGCAGTGCATGTATCATCTAGCTGAGAAAAATGCTAAAATTAAAATGTGCTTCAGGCATACTGAATAGTTTTCTATCTTAATGAAATAAGAATGTGTGAGCCACTGAAATTAATTCTTCCATCATGATTATTGTGAGGTACACAGCTCTGAATACAAATAGATGTGAAATCAATAAGCTTTTACTACTTATAGTCCTTAAAATCTATAGCCAAATCTCAAAAATCGGAGTGTAATTCCATAGAATAAAACTGCTCAATAAGAAGCATACTGAGCTGGGAACAGTATCTGAAAAGCAGAGAAAGAAAGTAAGCCTAAATATCTGGTAATGTAAGATTAATAAAAATGAGAGTTCTTTAGCGCTGATAGCGAGGAATTACACTGGTTCACTTTCAGAGGCATTCTGACGAGTAAGGTGGTCACTCTTGGCAATGTTTTATTTGCCTTTCAGAGTGACCTAGATTGTCTAGATTTCATCCTGCTCTCCAGATAACAAAACTGCCCTGTCACAGAAGCAACTTCTCCTGGCTCCTATTAAATTCATTACTCAGAGGGAGACCCTACTTCCTACAGAATTTTGCTATGTGAAAGGAGTTCACAGCATCTGTTACATGGGAACTCAATAGAAACTGGAAGCTACCAAGCCTTGAAGATGCCCTTGGCTACAGTCCTTGTATTTTGAAACCACACCTTACAGATCCCCTGTGCTTTGAGCAAACAAAAATGCTAATTTAAACATTATGTGATAGTAAAGAAAAGATTATGCAAATTGAATTAGAATAGATTTTAAATGCAGTCTTAGAAAGAAAAGCATTAAATGAAGAAAGAAGCATAACTTCAGGTGTAATCTAGTGTAGCTGAGTGATTTATTGCCTCAGAAGTGTAAAGAAATGAGAAATGCATGTGTATTTTAAAATGTACTAAATGAATAGCAATTGCTTTTCTGAGTGTCAATTGCTTTTGAGAATTATGCAAGCTGCGAAACCTAATAATGTCTCATATTTGAGGAAAGACAACTTAATAACTTGCAGTGACAAATAAAAATAACCCACAATTTTATGCCATCTTTATTGGTGTACAATTAACTGGGATGCATTTGACACCTTTCTTTAATTTATCAAGTGTTCTTATAACACGATACTAAACCTCATTTATGGAGTATTCTGCCATTTCATGTGAAGGACTACAACTGCAGCTTGCTGTTCAGAGTTTCTCTTGATCACATAGTTAATCTTTACTTCACTTTTAATTTGGGATCCATTCACACACAAGAACCCTAGTGTGAAGTAGAGCTATTTTCTTTTCTTCCTGAGTTCACTGGGGAATGGATGTACCAGTTGAAATTATCACAAGTCATCAGTGGCTAAAATTGAATATATATATATATATATATATATATGCTATTCAGAAAATTGTTAAAATGTATCACAATGAACTCAGATATTTCAATACATTTTCATGTTATGATCCATCCCTTCTTCTGTGGGGATGATTTCCTGATGCATATTTGTCTCCTGATGTTGTTTAGAAGTCATTATTCTAGCACTAGTGTTGGAAAAGGCACAACATTTTGAACAAAACACTTACAAGTATAAATAATCGTATCACCAAAGATAAACTCTTAAGAAATTAGTTCCTTTGGCACCTTAAAGGGACAATTGTTTTTTGACTCAAATGCATTTTTGTCATGTTAACAGCATCTCTTTAAAGTTCCTTTTTATTGGTGGAGCACCTATTTGATTTGAATTACAGGCTGCACATCATATTACAGGGGCAATATTTTTTTTAATTTCTTATTAATCATTACACAGTTCTTTGTCAGATATTTAAACCAATATGTATCTCCTTTAATCTGTTAATACAAGCTAAATATATTTATTAACTGGTAGGCTGCATTCAATAATAAGGTATCTCCATCTGCTTCAGGCTTCAGTAGATTTACGGTTGTAGTCTGTGACAGCTCAATTCTGTGTGCTGATTGCTTCAGAATTTTGCAGCAATGCAGTTTTGTCCTTCCATTTTCCTTAACAAGGTTGATAGAATTTGTAATTAGTGATGGACTCTGCCCCCTCTGTCTTCTCTATAATGTGCTGAGCTCATACAAAATCCAAAAATAAAAAGAACTATGAAACTGTGTTTATAAACATTCCTCCCCTACATAATGATTAGAATATTTGCTTTGATTTTATTTTTTTTTACCTCTCTAATTCTGCAATGACCATGCCTCTTCTATCAATTAATGTTTTTGAAATGGATGACCTGTGAATGTGTGAGGAACACCCTTTAACCCAAAAGGTATAAAGCTGCTATAATTAGACTACCAGGGGAAAGACAGAAATTTGAATGGTACACTTTCATTTTCTAAACCACAAAGTTCAGTCAGGTTGTATCCTGTAGATCCCCACTGTCTGTGAATTGACATGCTACATCTCTTGTTGAAGAGACCTCTTCAAAAGTAGCATCAAATTTTTCATCTTCAGGCGCTGAAGCAACACAAACAGTATTCTAGAACAAGAGGAAAATATGTTATAGAAATGAGGTCACTGAGCTGCTTCCAGAATGGCTTTACATCTTAGCAATGTGGCTGCAGAAGATTAAACACCAAATCACACCGCATAATTCTTTACCAGTGTCACCTTATCATTCTATTAATTCATCATATAGAGATAATTTTAAATTAATTTCTTTCTCAGCTTTTGTGCAATTGCCAGAGAAAAGTAAAAGATGACCTTGAAACTCATGGGAACTCATGGCTGGAGACTCAGGTAAAGTTAGAAAAAGAGCTTTCTCAGAACTTTTTGCATGCAGCCTAATACACTAGGATTTATAGGTTATTTTTTGAAAAAGTATTTTTCAGGGGTTTATGTTTTATACATATCTAATCACTGGACAGAACATATTTGATACTCAGTTTCAAAGGAACCATGACTTAAGCAGTTAAGGGACTCCATGGGATCTCTAAATAAATGTCAGAATATTTTGTATATTTGGCTTATTTTCAGAATTCCTCCAAAACATCAAGCATTCTTCATTGTTTTTCAGGAGTGGTCAAAATGGGGGCTTTTCAGTCTGCTTAAATCTCCTCTTCCATTAAAACTGTTGTTTCTTTCCCACATGAAGTTTCAGTTTAGCTGTGTGTATTTTCTTATGCCTTTAAAAGTATGTGCAAAGATGCATTTGATTATATGAAATCATCCTGGATAAGAAAATATAAACTCTCTGATAGAATTAACTTCATTAATGTCCATGGTGACAATTTTTATCATTACATATTGTCAAACTCAGTCACAACACTTACCCCTAACCTCACTTGGATTTCAGGAAAATTTCTTACAAAAATGAAGAATTTAAGTACATAGTCTACCTGTTTTTCATGTATTTATGCTTCCATTTATTCTAGTAGTATTAACAGTCCTCATAATTTCTAATATGCTTCTCTGGCTAGATATCCGCAGTAGTCAGTAGAGCCCATTGAACTGCAATAGCTTCTTCCTTGCAAAGTTAGGTCCTGTAGCCTTCTTTGTATCTCCTTTTTCTCTCATAGGGTTCATGATAAGAATTCTATTAATTTAGTATTCTTTAAGGCTTATCATATGATTTTTTTGACATGTTTGTCCTTGCAGTCTCAGGTGTTCTGTGGCTGAAAAAGAAGACATTTTGGTAACTCCTCATGATGGCTTTTCTACAGGCAGATTTTCAGGATGTGGTATTCTCTGAGATAAAGCTAAATGCAGCTGATACTTCACCACAGAGGAGAAAATCATGGAGGAGCTTTGAACTGACTGAGGGTATACTTTGGTTGAAGAATTATATCTGTGGAAAGCTGAGCTCTGACTACTTATCATCTATTGGCCTATGATTGTGTGATGAACATGAAGCATTGGCATCTAAGTTTTGCATATTGGAAGAAAAAAAGTCCAGAAAAAAAGTAATGCCTCTTATGTTTTAACAGGTAATTCTTCCTCATTCCTTCTGTATCTCATAATTTTTCTCCTCTGCTTGTGAATATTTCTGTCAAGGAGCACGAAGACCTGTAAAATACTGAGGCCAGGATTCTCTGAGGACTAAATGCATTCATCTGACTTCACAGAGGCAGAGTGGCCAGAGCTGGTCTTGATAACAGCAATCGCTGCTAGCATGAAAAAAAATTACTTGTTTCAGTACATGATGTCCTTTTGTTAAAAGGAGTATTTGTAACTTTCTTTTATTGCAATGAGTTTAATTCTCACTCATCACCAAAAGGCAACATGACAACTATAATCTTCAGTACTGAAAGTAGAAATACTTAAAATAGAAATGTCTTAGAGCAAAGCATAGAATGTAAAAATATGAACAAATGCAAGTCAGACAAAGTTTAATTAAATAAGCTGTCAATGTAGTCTTTATCAAATTTTTGTTTGTAAGGAACTTATCTGAAATAAGATGTTGCATTGTTTTTTTTTAATTTAAATTAAGTAAGATAACATTAAGTAGATCTGTCTGAAAACTAGGGTGCATGTTTATTAATGCTCTGTGAACATTTCTTCTAGATTTTCCAGTGAATAATCAAAACAAATGTGAATGATAGTTCTAACAACTAAAGTGAAGACCACTCTCTACTGTTGAAAAGACTGATGGAATTTGAGCTTTTCTTTGCAGATAAAGTTTTTAAATTAATTTTGTCCTTAGGTACTGAAGTGACAGACATGACAAAAAGTCCATCTGTCTCCTAGTGTATGGCACATGCCACTGTAGAGTTAGTGTCATACTGTCATCCTACCAATACACCTTCTATATGTTAATAGGGGAGGATGCCTGTAGCTGGTAGAACAACTGAAAGACTCATTTGCCACTTTCTCTTTCTACTAAGACTAGCAGATAAGGTGATAATTAGCGTCATTTAATTTTCCTTTCTGTTGGTACAGATGTTTTATGACTGTGCATTTAGTCACTTACACCACATTTTAATGCTACATGTACACAGGGTGTACTTATATTGGGCCAGGTGAATCCACTGAAGTGTGAACAGTGTCAATAATAAAATAAAATATGCATTTATTCTGTAGATACATGCCTACAGTTATGTGTGTGCATTATATTCTCTACCTCCTTAGGCATATCATAATATAATATTCCCTCTCTTTTTTAATAGAAACATAATAAATTCTAATATAAACATATAGTATTTAAATTGAGGGAAAGGCACTGACAAAAACAGGTAGTGCCAATGATGCAAAGTGCATCTCTATGTGCTGAGTACTTTGTTATTACAGGGTTGTGACAAAAATTCTCAGCCATTGTTGAAGCTGAAGACAATATAGACACATCCTCTGAGAAGCTGGACTGGTTTTGGCTGGGATTGAGTTAATTTTCTTTGTAGTAGCTAATACAGTGCTGTGTTTTGTATCTCTGACCAAAACAGTGTGGGTAACACAGGGATAATTTATCTGTGGCTGAACAGTGCTTACACAGCATCAAAGTCTTTTCTGTTTCTCACACTGCCCAGCCAGAGAGTGTGTTGAAGGATGTGCAATAGGTTCTGAGGGAACACAGCCAGGCAGGTGAACAGAACTAACCAAAGAGATACTCCATGCCATAAGGAAGGAGGAAGCAGGGACATTCAGCATTATGGCATTTATCTTCCCAAGACACTGTTACGTGTGACGGACCTCTGCTTTCCTGAGCATGGCTCTAAACAGCTTCTGGGAATTACTGAATGAATTCCTTGGTTTGCTTTGCTTGCATGTTCAGCTTTTGCATTGCTTATTAAATTCTTTATATCAATCGACAAGTTTTCGCACTTTACCCTTCTGGTTCTCTTCCCCATCTACTGGAGTGAATGGCATGTGTTGGAGTAGGCAAGTGGCTGTGTGAAGTAGCTATGTGTCGAGGAATGGCTCAAGGAGCAGGGTGGACATGGGTACGTGGCTGCAAGTGTGAACAAGCCAGCAGATGGGCAATGAATCGTCCTTGAGCAAGTGATAAGAGGAAGACAAAGCAATAAAACAATCAACTAACAGGCCTCTTTCCCAGGGCGCACTGACCGAAAACAGGAGACTTGGGAGGTGCAGAAAGGGGGAGGCTGCGCCTGCAGCGAGAAGCAGGAAGAACCGCCGCTTCCCTGAACTGGGGGGGGGAATGGGCCAGGGTGCTTAAGCGTGCTTGCTGTATGTAGACCAATCATAATATGTATTAGAGCGTGTGAACTGTATGTAGCCAATCATAATATGTATTAGAGCGTGTGAACTGTAGGTAACCAATCAGTAATAAGCAAGAAACATATAAGCGAAGCATAGACAGTAGTAAAGTTGAACATGATTGTAACTCATATTGAGTCCTGATCATTGTTCCCAGGCCTTTTCCCAACAGCTATGTACCAAAGTTAAACCACAACAGAAGCTAACCTGCAAAGTCTTTGTCCACCATGTTAATCCACGAAAGCGGATTTTCATGCCATATAGCTATCCATGAAGCCTGCTGGATACATTTTTTTCTTTCCATATGTTCAGATGGTACTGTGATGAGAGTGATGGAAGAAAGAAGTAGAGTATAATGTATTGTCTCTGCATAAACAAAGGATGTAATTATATCATTCTATCAAATTAGCACTTCAGCATCACATTGCTTTAAAGTGTGATTTAAGTGCTAATATGAAACAGTTGTGAAACTTGTGCAACTTCTGAACCTTGAGACTCCTTTTACCTATGTATTGTACCAGAAGTAAAGGGTCACCCCCATTCAGAATGACCTGTTTTCTTAACAGTTTATGATGTTTAAATCTCCAATTCTCTCATATTCTCTGCCTTTCTGTTTCTTAATCAGTTTGCATAATGAAAAGCCCATGTATTAAGAAAGCATGCTGAAGTTTTGCAGCCAAGTCACCACTTAACACTACCTGGTCTTTGAATCTTATTATACACAACTGAGAATATTGAATTCACTCCTGTCAGTAAGACTTTATTATATGACATGAGTCTGAACCAGATTATATAATTGACATCTGCATAATATAAATGGAAAGGAGTTGCTGTGTATAGTGGGAAACACTAGAAACAGATTTTTTTTTCTTTATTTTGATCACTGAAGCTGTGCCAATTTATGCTATTTCATAGTGAAGTGATTTGTTAAAAATAATCAGATAATATTCATAAGTATTCCAATTATACTTAGCTTAAAGGAAGAATAAGGAAGCTAAGTATCTTGCAGAGATTCCACTGGAAACTGCATCATGTACTTCTATGGTTTGGGGTTTTTTATTACTTTAGTCACCTGTTCATACCCTGCATATCTCATAAGGGTAAATTTCCATTCTGGCCCCTGAGTCATTCTTAGTCAACAAGTGGATTATACTTCACCAAACAAATGATCTTCCTGCTGGACTCACAAATGGAGAGATTTTCTGTTCTTTCATCTATCTATGAATATTTATTACTCTACTAGGTAAGTCTAATAAGAGTCTGATTTAAAACCCATTGAACTCAAAAGAAGTCTTTCAGATTATTTTAATGGGATTTGATGCTGACCCTAAGACTTTATGTCAGTAGATGTTACTGAGAGCTGTAAATATTCTGAAGAGATAGGGAATGAACACAAAACAGCAGAGCCTGGTTTGCATGTATAAAGAAACTGGATGTCTCAGGTTTCACTAAGAGCTTTTTATTTAGCTGCTACATCAACCACTTGACAAATGAAGCTGTCTTTAGTGTCTTACTCACAGGCAGTCAGAACTCTCCTTATTCCCTTATCTTTTATTAGCCTACATTCTGTTTGATACCCACAAGAAGAATAAGATTGTACTGTGCTGCAAATAGTAGGGAGATATTTATGACCAATTGTCTAAATTGTGGTTTGAAGACTATTCCCCAAGATAATTGAAGAAAACACCTAGAAGAGGTTTATAAAGATAAAAATCTAGAAAAGTAGCTCTCAAAGTAAGGTATGTATGTCTTTTTTATATGAGTGTGCATATATTTATATCTTATATTTTAGCTGATAAACACCAGAAGTTTGTTGTTTGTATATGAATACATATAATAATAATATCTATCCATCCATCTATGCATTTAACTTTCAGTGAGACTATGACATGTTTACATGTGAACTTAGTCTTACAATGGAAAAACAACTGCAGAGGACCATTAACTGAGAATCATTGACAGCTTTTGTCATTATTCCAAAGCAAAATTCTTCCTGAAATACATGATAATTTCGTTCATTTATAATGGCTGTACAGGGGTATATTATTTTAACTTCTTTTTTCAAAATCAATTGGCAATACTTAGCAATTTATTAGTACAAAGTTCCTTATGCCATGTATAATTTCTTGGTTGACCTAAATGTCACATACATAGTTTATGTTGTGAGTAGTCTCAAAATACCTGTGTGATGATTGTTGTCCAGTCCTCTGTGGTTCCTTGGATGTGTCAAGTAACATAGCCTGTCACTAACTCTAGTAAAAAAAGAACTCTCCAATTGTTGCTGGAAAGATAAATTGAGATGTGCAGTTGAAGTTGAGATCCAATCAAGAGGGCAACAGTGATTACCCTTATCAGGAGATACTTGCTGTTTCCTCCCTTCTCTCCTGACACACATGGCATGTCAATTATTTTCTGACCCTACAAATGGAAAATAGAAGATTACACATGAACTTCAGGCTTATGTGTGACGGGATGGTGTGCACTGCTGAAAACATATAGAAAGGTGAAGAGCTATTTTCAGTGTCTATTCATTTCTTTGATATTTGCAGCAATATAAAGAGATCAGCAAACAATGTACTAAGGACATGCTTCTATTTTTGAAATGTACTCTAAAGGATTAAAGTGTTCTATTTGATCCTGCCATTGAATTTGGAATTTGGATAGGAGATAAAGAGAGGCAATATATATAAAGCTGAATTCTGTTTAACATCCAGATACAAAAGAAGTAGTGCTCTGTCTTGGAAACCTAATAGTGTTGAATATGTCCTGGTAGAATTATCAGAACATTACCAAACAGCTGATGTCAACAAAATCAATTAAAGTGTTCTGAGAATTTAAGAACAAGTAGAATTTGTTAATTTGGTAAGATCTCTGTATCACCTGACATTAGATTTCACACAACCCTTTTACCAAGACCAGTAACTTCTGTTCTTCTTGAGAAGATTTTGCCACCTCTGTAATTAGTGCTTTGACACAAATTTTGCCCTTAACCCTTAAAGGAATGCATGACCTTAGATTTCATCAGTTGCAACAATTGTCCATTGAACATAATTTATTTTTCATAAGTTAAAAGAAAATTAATATTCTATATAGTCTTTATGATATTCCATGAACTATGGATCTGTATGTATGAGAAATTATGGAGTACAAGAAAAAGTAGATTTAAAAATGTTTTTAACATGCAAAATTTTATTTGTGCCTTGGTACAAGATATATAACAACAATAAAACATTATGAGATTGGTATTCAAGATTGTTGAAGTTTGTAGTTAATTTTATCTTTTAAATAATTATTTTTGTAATATCTAAAAATATTTTGTAAACACAAAAAATTAAAATTTTGACAAAATAAATGTAGGTATGTTAAAAAAAATTAATACCAATAACTTAAATTTTATCCTAGAGTTTTGCATTTATTATTCTCTGTTAAATTCAAAATGCTTAATTTTTTTTTTTTTTTCCTCTTCAAGCTGTCACTGAAACACAGAAATAAATTAGCTCATGTGGCCTAAATTTTTGATAGTATCAAACCATGATACGGTGTATTTTCATATAAAAATATTTAAAATTGTAAATTAATTGAAAAAAAAAAACTAAAACAAACAACAAAAGAAGTTTTAAAAATAGGTTATTACACAATGCCCTTGCAATATGGATAGATAGCAAACTGTGTTATGGCTGCTGTGATATGAGCAGATATTATAGTCAAAGGATGTAGTTATTAATTGTTAAGTTTTCTTGTCAGGACAGAGTACTTTGTAATGATCTGGAATAAAGCAAACCTTTCTATTCCTGTGTTAAGGCAAAAGCTGGCATGTAAAGTGTTTTTTTAAATACAAAAATAAAATGAAAAAATCTTGTATCTGAAAAAACTTTCTTTCAGATTCCTTAAGAATTAATCTACACAAAAATCATACATTGTTTACTCCTGTTCTTTCTCTATGAGCTGGATCTTTTGCTCAGATTGCCTTTCCCTTACAGATAGATCACGACAGAAGCCCCCTGTAAAACTGCAGCTGGAGTGGAATCATGACAATTTCACTAAATTGTTGGTAAGTTCATAATGTATTCTCTCTGCTACTTCTTCCTTGTCACATTTTTCCCCTGCTCTAGTGTAGAGTCCTTAATGAACTTCTCTAATGTGGGTCCTGCCTATGTGCTGCAGTTCTTAACATCTCCAGCATGGGTCCTTTCCATGGGTTATAGTGCCTCAGGCACAGACTGCTCTAGTATAGGTCACTTGAGAGGCCACAGGTCCTGCCAGTAAATCTTCCCCTGCATGGCCTGGGGATGTCACAGCTTCCTTCAGGGCGTATCCACCTGCTCTGACATGGGGTCTTCCATGGGCTGCAATGTGGGTATCTCCTCCACTGTAATTCTTCATGAGATGCAGGGGCACAACCTGCATCACCATGTTCTCCATCAGTTGCAGGGGGATCTCTCTTCTGCATACTGAAGCACATCCTCCCTCTCCTTCTCTAACCTCGGTGTCTGTAGGACAGTTTATCTAACATTTTCTCATTCCTCTCTCACAGCTGCTGATTTTACCCTTTCTTACCCTTTCACAGAGGTGCCACCAGCATCACTAACATGGTTAGCTTTCTTCCATACTGGAGATGTCTGGAGCTGGCTTTTTCTGATGTGGGGGCAGCTGCTGGTGTCTTCTCACAGAAGCCACTCCTCTAACCTCACCCCTTGCTGCCAAAACCTTGCCATGACTAATATACAGAGATAAATAATTTTGCTCTAAGAGAATAGTAAAGACTATTCAGGGTAATGAAAAATAAAAGTGGTTTATCTGACTCAGTCACAAATATGTAATAGGTTGTTAGTTTATTTAGCTTAACATAAAGATATCTATAGCATTCTTCTCCAGACATTCACAGTTCAAAATAAATAACATTTTAACAGGAATCCTTGGTAATATGGGTGCTTTCTTACATCAAGGTTTCAGAAAACAGTTGGGCACCATAAGCATGGAGGCTTTCTAACAAAGTTACTAGTACAGAAACCACTCACATTCTACAAGTCCATCCATAAAGTAATAAATGAACAGCTATGTCAAGTTCAAGTGTCCTGAATGTACTAGTGAAGGGACTCTGTAGTTGTACCATCTAGCTTTTGAAGTTTTGCATTCTAGGGCTTTAGGTAAAATAACTACACTAAAAAAATGTTCAGGTTTCAATATTTGTGTTTCAAAGTCCATTTTATGAACTGCATCTAGACCAAGGGCAATTTGTAGTCCATGACATGTCTTGACTGCCAAGTTTTCTGGATTAAGCAGTTGAACAAGTCATTTAGAGGTCACTTTTAGTTTACACAGCTAGATTTCCTTCCCTCAAAGGGGGTCAAAGGCCTTGCTTCTTATCCTTATGTGGGGCACAGCATGTATCTGAACCATTTATTTCCTCTAACTTAGATACTGTCTTTGACATGTGACATGCCTCAGTGGATCATGAACTTAAAATCCAACAAGTGATAGATTTTTTACTTTCAAGCAAGATGAAAGTTGATTTACTGCATCTAGTCCTGAGCTCCTCTCTGTAATTTCCATTGTACTGAAAAATATAGTGAAGGAAACCTAACCCATAGTTTCCATGAACAAGTCTTAGTTTTTAAGACAGAGCTTAATCTAAAAAAATCAAGTATGTTCTGCAATTCACCTGGATATTTTGGAACTCCAAATAATGTTATGTCAACTGGCCTTAAATTCTGCACTTAGAAATGTGAAGTTATGGAAGATATAACAAATCACATTTTCAAGCTTTTTTGTTTGTACACTTCCATACTGGATGCTCATAATTCAAGTAAAGGGGACTAACAATATTTTTTATATTAAAATAGAATATTAACAAGGTTCAAAAGGATTGCTTTTCAAATTTCTAATTATAGAGATGTATTTGTCTTTGTGTGTTTCTATGCAGAATATGGTCCTCTATCACAAAAATGGCCATTATCTTACTTGATAGTGATACTGCTGCTCTGCTATTTTATAACTTTGGAAAGGTACCAATTTTTATTCTATTTCAGAGTCTTTAAAAGTCCACTATTTTTAATTATTTATTATTTAAATATTCTGCTGTTTCTTGTTAACTGCATAAGGAAACTGACATTGCCTTTAGCAACTTGCTAAGTTCCTTGGTATTTAGTAAAAGCTAAACATGGTGAGTATATTTGATGTATGTTTACTTGGTGTTGGCTGGGCATAGTGGTTAGTACTGGGCTATGTTTTGAATTTGTGTTGAAAACACTGTTGATTATACAGGGATGTTTTAATTGCTGCTGAACAGTGCTTAGGGTCAAGGCCTTTTCTGCTTCTCACACCACCCCACCAGCAAGTAGGCAGGGAGTTTACAAAAAGTTGGGAGGGGATGCAGCTGGGACCAACCAACTAAAGGGATATTCTGTACCATATGACATCATGCTCAACATATAAAACTAGGGGAAGAAGAAGGAGGGGGAGATATTCAGAATGATAGCATGTCTTCCTAAGTAACTACTATGTGTGATGTGGCTCTGCTTTCCTGGAGATGGCTGAACACCTGTCTGCTGATGGGTACCAGTGAATTAATTCCTTGTTTTGTTTTGCTTGTGTGCCCAGCTTTTACTTTATATATTAAACTGTCTTTATTTAAACCCCAAATTTTCTCACTTTTACTTTTCTGATTCTCTCCCCCATCCCACCAGAGGGGTGTGAGCAAGCAGCTGTGTGGTACTTTTAATTCACTGCAAGAAACTGAATAAACTATTGAGTAACATTGCAAGTAAGTCACTCTGTGTACAATTAAAAGTGTATAATTTCTGACCAGACTTCCCTCCTTTGCCAAAGGTATACATTAGGACTTTAATGATGTGTGAAGATGAATTCCAGTTGTAACTGCACAAGCCTTCATAATATTTTAGGGAACAAATAATTAACATTTGGAAATATGTGTATATCTCACACAAGCAATCTGGTTCTCCTCCTCCTTCCTGTTTTGAAGTCAATAGCCTGTGTTACATCAACCATCTGCAATTCCATAGACAGGTGCAGGGTCAGCATCACAGCTCCAAGCCTGGAGTTCAGAGAGAGATGAAAACATTGCTAAGCAACTAAGGAGAATTTCCAGCATCATAAAAAAACCACCCGACCCCAGAATACTTTTCTAAAAATACGGATGTTTTTATTTGTTTTTTGTACATTCCTCTGGATATGTCTTGTCCAGAGATAACAGTGTATGGGCTTGCTTGCAACTTTTCATTGTGTTGGAATAAGGAGAAGTATTTAAGGCTAATGATAAAGTCTGGGGGGAAAAAATCAGTTAATTTATCAAGGACTTGGCATGTTTTGGAATTAACAGACTATTCTACAGTATTGATTGCCTTAGAAACATGATGCTACTTTCTAATAGCTGCAGGCACTAACCAAACTGCTGAGGTGGTGCAATGTTCCATGTAAGTATGGAGCAAGAGACTCTCCAAATCTTACATATTGTTGCGTCTGCTCAAATTTCCATACTTTTTTGTTTCCTTTCTATTGCTTGAGTGAGATAAACCATTCCTAAGAACTCTCCTCTCTACATATGCTTCTCCCTTTAATTCTGACCTAATAGTGGGGTTTTAGTCAAAATAACACCATCCACTACATACAGTTGACCACTTCACTTTGGCAGAAATAAATTCCATTCCTGTTCACACAAGCATGTGGTTCAATGAAGTACGCAAGCAGAGATTTTATATGCATTGAAAGGTACTTTCATAAAGTCCATCAGTGCTAGGAAAATAATATTTTTCATCAAACATCCTTTTATGAAAGTATAGCTATTGGGTGAAATTATGGTAGTAAATAGGAAAAGAAATATCCTGATTTAGATGAAAATAAGATCCTATTTTTTTCTTAGACTAAATCCAAACAGGCTTACTTAGAGATCATTGAATTTGTGTATGCATGTAATTAAATCATAGATGGCATTTCAGGTTATCAATAAGAAAGACTAGCCAAGGCATGAATATGTTTTCAGTGAAAATGCTTACTAGATGACACTGTCAGCAAAAAAGAAGAATTTATCTTCTTTAATTGGGTTCCAAACTTTTGACCTCAAAATGTGAACTGATTATATAAACTTGTAATTATCTATCACTGTTTCTTTTTCTCTAAAGTGACTCTATATGACCTGTCTTCTTACTGTTATATAAGCATAAGCACAATATATGTCTCCTTTTCAGATTTAAGGCATACGGTTAGTATATTCCTAATATTGCTTCATTCTCTTGTGTGTACTATTCTAGCTAATACATTTTCACTGTTTGATTTCCATTTATATGCTGATATTTCAGAAGACTTTCTATCGGTTCTGGGAATATAGATCCCTAGTCATGCACAAATTTTGATCTGCTTCTCATTTTATCTACAATGGGCATCACTTTCATACTCTGAATGCAACTTCTAAATTAAAATATCCTTTTAAAAATAGAATATGAAGTCATTTTGAGAAGCTGATCTGTTTAATAATTCATCTCTTCTGTGTTAACAATCATGGGTTTGATATTTAGGAACCAGAGGTAAATAAAAGACTCAAATCTTCCTTCTTGCATTTACTTGCATGTTCATCTTATTTCTGGCTTATTTCCTTTTTCTGTGCCCTGAAGGTTGTCAGAATAGATGCTTGTGTTCTGCTGTTGAAACTGGCTTTCTGCTTTTGATAGTTATGTGTTACAAGCAGGTTTTTGTGGCTGAGTGAGGAAAAAGTCTCTGATGCTGAGCAGCAATTGTTAAAAATGACTAATCCAATCTGTCTGTCTTCTGACCTACAGGTAAAAAGTACATTCTTAACTTCTAGTGGACAAACATGAGGTGAAAGTCTTGTGAAGAGTGGGCAGACTACAGGTGTCTTGTCACATTGTCACATGTTAGGACATGGCCTGGTATTTAGCTAACTAAATTTACCATGAGAAGCTGTTGGACATAACGTGAGAAATTGCTGGACACAGCAGATAAAAGAGTGAGAATCTGACAAATGTTATGGTTGTGCTGTGAATAATAGACAGATTTCACAGATGGTCAAGGGGGACTGAGGTGAGAGAGCCTAATCTCATGAATAATTGAGGGATCAGTTGGGGACCTTTTGAGAAATAAAATATTGCAAGGTCAGCAGATCAGCCATAACCTGTGAGATACCAAATTTGGGTACAGTTATAACAGAAGTAATTTCAGTGGGGAGAAAGTTATTAGGAGTGGGCTGTTTATCTGGAACGAAACAAAGGTGGAGAGAGGGAGGGCTCAAGGTGTATGGGGAAAACAAGAATGGGAAATGAAGAGGAGATGTAACAAGAGAAGACAATTGAGTGCAAGCAAACTGCTGTCTGGCATACTTCTCTGGTCAAGTCCTGTCTTTTTATTACATTCTACTCCTAACTAGTTTCTATATGAGTACACTGCATTCTGGGTATGAATGTGTGAACTAGTGACTTTCAAGAGGGACTGGTCAATATGTACTATGACAGATCTGAGTGCCAGCCACTGGAGGGAGAAGCTGTGGGTCTGAGGAGCCTATAGGTCTAGGACATGGCTACTGATGGCAACCATATTGTGTGGGGGAGGATTTGGAGTTGAACCACTAGCAGACTTCAGGCTGGACTAGCATGTAAAAGAAGGACACCAGCTACCTGGAAAAACTTAATGTCTCAAGATCCAACACAGCAACTGGGTGAGAAGTCTGGGATCTGGGCAAAGATAATAGATGGACTTGGAGTCAGTGAAAATATACAAGAAATGTATGGATGTGGGTGTGCCTGTAAATCCAGAGAGTGAGGGTATGTATACAAAACCACTAGTGAGCTTACATCCTGGTCTGTGTGAGTGAGCATGTGCATGCATGTATATGTGTGTGCACCAGGGATGTGTTGTACACCTCACTGTTGGTTGGACCTGGGCCCAGGGAGCCTCTTCATCCATGGGCCTTGTATGGCAGATACCTCAAGGTCTGAGAGGGACCAAAGTCATCTCTACAGGACTAGGAAGGAGAATTTCCCTGAATCTCAAAGCCTAGCAGGTCTGGCCGCCTTTTACAAGAAGCTTAATGTAGGTCAACATGTTAATCAGAATGAATGCTAAATTCACCTGTAGTCTTTACTTCACCCTTAAAAGAGCATTCAGCATAAAAGTGCAAGATGAGGATAATTTCTTTTCATGAGAAACACATTGCAAATTTGATGTCATGACTTTTATCATCTCGTGTTAAGGCCTCTAAAACTATAGCAATTTAGATAGGAACAAATAGTGCAAAATGTTTCCATCTTATTATTTAATGTATACACATCCTGGTTATGTAGTTTAATATATAAATTAACCTATTTCTAAAACTCGTTCTCATTTGCTATTTTGTTGTTTGCTTACACTGCAAGTCAGAAATTTAGTGTATGAAGTATCTTAGGAGGCTGCAAAGCCCAAGAGCTGAGTATAAGGAAAATTTCATACTTTTAAAATTTCTTATATTTTGACAAATGTGTTTGAAATAACATAACATATGATTGATATGCATTTACTATTCCTTGAAGGAAATCGTTTTTGTTTCATTTCACTAGAAAATTAATCAACAGTGGTTGATATACACAAACTAGGTTCCAAGCACATAAACAAATTTACCTTCTTCTATCCTGCATCATTACCAGCTGTAGTAAGCAATTTGCAGATAAATAATAATTTATTTTTTTTTACTGTTTAATGTAATAATATTAATCATGAGTGAACAAATTGAATAATCATATGTCTGTAATATGTGACTCCCATAGGAGCTCTGTTGTAATTTACTAATTACAACCATGACACAATATTATAGAGTAAATCTAAAATTACCATTTGCTACTTCAATAATGCTTTAATTCCTAAGCTGCAGCAGCAATACCTGGCCTCCTCCTTCAACATAGTCTGCAAGATTGATGGTGACAGCTAATAAAAAGGCAAATAGGTTGCAGAAGTGATGAAAACAAGAGTAACTTTAGTGTGGATCTTTCCCTGGAGAATTAATGAAATTTTAAACTTTTCAGATAATTACTAATTTACCAGGAAACCTCTCCTCCATGTTCTAGTTCTTCCTTATCAGCTGATATACAATAATAATAAAGCTGATTAAACCCCAAGCAGAGTAAAGCAAATAAACCATAGCAATCTATGCCACTCTGTTCACCTGAATTCCTGAAAGTTTTACATCAACTTTTCCTTTCTCATTCATCCGTAAGAATATAATCACAAATTTCAACACTATGAGGAAGGGTAACCAATCCGAGCAGCCAGTGCTGTAAAATGAGTACAAGGAGATATGCACTTAGGTCTTCAGTCACCAGAATCATGACTCTGTCACATCACCTAAAGCAAAGCTGATTTGTTTTTGGTCTTATTTTACTGTTGTAGGGTTATGCTAATCCTTATCCTACAATAGGCGGCTATAGAGCCTTATATAACACATACATTATTTATTATATTAATAATGATTAATTATTATATTATCCCACAATCATAACGGGCATACTCTATAGACCTTTGTCAGTGCTCTTTTTAGACAGTCTTTAAATCCTCTGTCCATTTTTTAAATTCATGTAATGTCATCATAGAGTACCTAAAGTAATTTGTTTTTCTTCACAGCAGGCATAGCTCATGAACATTTTTGTTAAGCCTTACTCAGTACCTGATTTTTCTCTCTTAAACTGCTTAAGCTCATGTGACATTTTTTTCCAATCAAGTATCAAACCAAATTCCTGTATCTTTCACTTGCCATGGCATATTTTGGAAGGTTTTGAGTTTGGAATTTTTCTGATTTCAATTCATGAGAGTTTCATCTTGTCTTTCCTATGGAACAGACACTATGTTTCATTATCCAAGAAAAAAAGGATTCTTTAGGGTTTTGTTTGTTTGTTCATTTTGGGTTTTTAATCATCTGGTATTTAATATTAAATGTATAAATTTAGTAAAAAACTTCCTTAGAGATACATGAGAAATGGAAGACCTTATTAAGCAGACTCTCAGAATGAATATTTTTCCCATTTATTTAACATTCTATCTTCTTCCAAATCTTAATGGAAATCCTTTCTTGGTTTCATGTTTGCATATACTCTACTTTTCTTCTGTTAGTGTCTTATTTCAGGAGTTTTAATTGAAAAATAGTAAAATAGTCTTTTTTTCTACATATTTTCACAGTGAAAAGATATGTTTTTTTAATATAATAGATTCAGTTATAATTATATAATAATAAAGATAATTATATAATTATTGTAACAGTATTTCAAAGAACTGCACTGTAGAAAATGATTGAATGTGTAATTTATTAAGTGAGAAAATTGTATGCAAAAAGCATATTTTAGAGTTAAATTCTATCTGAATACCTGACTTAATTATGCAATTGTGATATCTCCAGCAAATGTGATATCTCCATGCAATTGTGATACAGTGACCCAGTGTTCTGGGTCACTGAATGGGAGTCATATTTGGACAAGACACATCTATTCACCAGATTACCTTGCAGTATTAGCTTTGTCCCTGACATCACCAATACCATTGTTAGTTAGCATGTTAATATCTGACCAGTGGCTCCCCGATGGCTTTGTTTTAGTTTTATATTAACATTTGAATTCAACACATAATATAAGGCTTTGGCTAGCCATGGGTGTTTAACATAAAATGACCCCTTTCCACTGTTTACAATGATGCTTGGGCCCCTTGAAAATGCTGGGATTTTGGTTTTGGTGTTTTCTGGGGGTTTGTTTATGGTAGCAATTAACATTTTTTTTTTCCTCTGGAAGGAACCTTTGTAGCTGCTGACACTTCATTTTCATAAAAATAATTTTCTGGAACTTGTGAATTTATGAAACAAAGACTAGTGATGAATAGACATTATAATGACACTGAAGCAGGAGTTTTGTGAGGTCTGACCGCAGTGTTCTTGGGCTCTTGTGTTCAGTCTAGCAGAGTTTTGAGGAGACAAATAGAATGAAACTATGGACTTAAAGGCAGAAAATAAGGCAGTAGTCAAAAAACCATTTAATTTAGTGGATAATTCTATCAATCTGTTGACCTGTGCACTGCAATCCTAGCTGGATGGTTGGTAAATACTACCAGTAATCCTGAGTGGAAATTTAACTGCAAACAGGAAGAGTGAATTCACATAGGAGACCAACATGGTTTGGTGGCACTTCCTTAACCCTAAAGGTCTTCTGAGCCCCTAGAGCTGTGTGAGGGACTGCTCATCCTTGGCCCACACAAGCAGAAGAGGTGCCTTGGACTCTGAGAGTTTATCTCGTTAAAAAATCCCCTCTTGCATCCTGTTTACCCATTGTTTAATATACAGACTGGACAGGAGCTGATAGTCTTTCAGAAAGGCAAATTAAAAACTGTGCTTTCTATTACCAAATTATTATTTTCTATATAATTTTCCTAAATCTAAGGATTATTTCTCTGTAGGCCTTTGAAAATGATTACCAGTATATTGCAGAGGTAGTCTTTTTAGATGTAAATTTAATTATTTTCCCATTACTGGTTTAGAGACTGAAGGCAAAACAAAACAGGGAAAAGAAGAAGGAATTAATATTTATATTTTTTTTACTGAAGTAGAAAAATTACATGCCACATACTTAAAATAAATAAAATAAAATAAATGAATTAAATTTTCAAAATATATTCAACAATAAATAAGAAATATTAACTATAGATGTAATAAGACTATATTATCAATGGCAAATTATTATGCTAGGGAAAAATATACTACACGATGTCCAGGCCCTGGAGGTAGCCCTAGCCTTTCTTGTCCCTGCGCAACCCCACTGGTGCACCTCCTGACCCGCCTTTGGCCCAGGACCCCACATCAGCTTCCTAGTGCCCCAGACATGGGCCCATGTTCCAGCCCACGGGGAAGTGCCCAATGGCTGGGGCTGGAGCTGCTTCAGTGCCCCTGGCTGCCCTGCTCATGTCTGGGAGGTGGGATGGGCCCAGGCTGCCAGGCCATGCTGTGATGCACTATTAGATTAAAACCAGATTAGACTAAAACTATTGCATTTCATCATCTTTGTGTGGTCCTGAAAAGGAAGAAGTGTTGTATTTTAATAACTCTAGGAACTTTTCAGACATACATCTATCTCTTATTTCAGATACACTGTTCTGATTTGGGCTAGCTTGTCATATAAAAATGAATTCAAGAGCATTGGAAATTGAAGGCAGCATGAAATTAAATAGTGGGCAATAACCTCTAAAATAGTAAATATACTTTTCTTAATCTCTGAGAATGAAGAAGAATGAATATGATATTGCAAGCTCTCTCTTCTCAAAGTAATTCTGAAGGTTTAATTAAATTTGAAGATGGAAAAAAAATTGTCACGGATAGCTCAAACTAAAAATCCTGAATGTCTCTTTCACCCAGTTTATGGACTTTATTAAAATCCATGAATAATTTCAGCTTTAAAAATTTCATTATAAAACACCAATGCCTGTCATGTGGGATGCAAGCCTATGCATTAGTTTTTCAAAGGAAACTGGAGCAACAATGGCATGTAATTGTTCATGATGATCTCTCTATATTAAACTAGAGAATAAAACTTTTAACTGTATCTTCAGGTCTCAGGTTACAAAATTTTATTATCTATGAAAATATTTGTTTTGTTATCCTTTGTAAGTAGGAAGAACTGGAACACAACTTTCATATCTGCTTCTGTCACTGTTTAACTTAAACTGACAGTTAAACCTATTGCCACATCCATAGATACACCATGTTTATTTTAACTAATCATCTCTTTTTCATTAGCCATCATTAGCAATAGCTGAAATTTGCTCTGTTGCTCTGAACCCTAACATGATGTGCTTAATATTTTTACATGAGAGCAATAATATATTAGCTAAATACCTGCAATTTCTAAAAGAGGAACAGTGTTATGGCAAGGGCAAAAGAATCATATAGTTGCCAAGAATAACAGCATCTTCCGTCACTTTGTGGATGCATAAAAAAGAGGAAGATGTAAGCAAAGTAACCCAAGGACTGCTGGGACTGAATTACCTCTTATACTTTTAATCCTTTTGAAAGAAATAGCAGGCTGTGTCCAGTGCCTGCCAGATGCCAGGAAGAGGAATTAATGAAATGTGAAAGAACCTAAACTTGGTGTGTTTGAGTCATGCCCAGTGGAGCAAGATACACAAGCCTTGTACTAGATAAACCCAAAAGTTAAATGTGAAGCGGTATCTTCTGATGAACAAACTAAATTAAGACTCCCTCCCTGCTTGTTCCTCTGATACTTCAATGCAAGTCAACTAACTGGGTTTTAATAATTCATAAAATCTAGAACTGTAGGCAATAATGGAGAAACAAAACCAACAAGAAACTCTTCAGTCAGAGCAAAGGGCAAAATAAGATACCTTGGAATTATCACATATTTGAAGTTCTGACAATACCTATGAAGATGAGATATGGTAATTTGATTTTTTAACTCAAATAAGAAAATATAAAAATATAATGTAACTGTATTAGTATAAAGTTCATGTCATTAAAAATGAAACCAAATCGTTTTCAAGTAAAGTGGTATCTAATAGTCTATCAACAATACCACAGAACACCTTAAAAAAAGAAAAAAAAAAAAAGGTAAGTTAATACTGATAACTGGTAAGTTAATACTGATAACTAATTGAAACCATTAAAAGAACAGTTTGGTTTCATGTCTATTTTCCTCTATCTACCCCAAAAGAACAATGTATAAAACTGTAAGACACTCATCTGTTCTTGGCAAATATATTTTATTTCAAGAAGTACAAGTTTCAAGTTAACTAGTATTTGAATGTTTCCTCATTATATAGTGGAAATTGTCTTTTTTTCAGTACAAAATTGAATGAAGAAGTAATCATCACTGACATGTAACTTGGATTTCATTATTATCTTTTATTAGGTACTCCACTGTTGATACAAAGATTGAGATAAGCTACCTTGTAAATCAAAACAATGAAGTGATCCTGTTTAAAAATAATTTACGGATATTTTATTTCTATTGAAATTACCCATCAAAAATAGTTTCTTTTATGAATGCATTGATTATTTTTACTAGTTAATAAAGTTTCACAAATTTGCTTCCTATAATGAACCATTCTTGAACTATTCTCACTCCTCTTACCTCTGAGCACATGTTACCTTTTTATTTTATCTTTAGGTCACCTAAAGTCAATGATTTCTAAATCTCATCTTAGTGATTAAAACCGAAGGTGGGACATTTCTCAGATAAATATAAAATATTGAGTACTCTTCAGACATGTATCTGCACTAGCATATCTGAACAGCTGTTTTGATCTGTAGCCAATAGCATAAATGTCTGCAGAAAAATGAAAAAGACAGATGTGAGCATAAAGCTAAAATTCTCATAATTCTCTGGGCTGACATAATTTTGATGTAGTAGGAAACGCAATTATAGGGTTTCTTTAGTTCACTATTAAAAATATGAGTACACCCACAAATTTATTACAGGGGAAGGAGATAATGTAAAAGCACACATATGTTGTCGTGTTCTTTTCACCTACTGTAATTAAGTGGGTTTTGATGGAAACTGTTGTCACTGAAAAACACAAACCTTATTTTTCTCATCAGTTTTCCTAGAATTTCCCACCTCCTTTTAAGGATTAAAAAGTCTTATGTTATTGATTGAATAAATTATGTAGAATTCTTTTTACTGTTAATTATTCAATAAAATACAAACCACTTCTCATTACAAAGAGTAGGAAGATTTCCCAGGACACAAGTTGGTTTTGAAAAGGGCTCATGGTGGTTGGGTTGATTTGGGTTTTTTTGTAGTTATTCCTTCATGGCACCTTAAATTTTTGGTTTTATTTATGACCATATTAATTCAGATACTATTTATAATCGGATCAAATGAGTGTTCTTTTCCATTAAATCAATAAAACCAAAATAATTAAAATCCTTTTAGACTTCATTATATTAGACTTCATAATCAGGAAAGCAGCTCAATGTGTGTTTAACATTACACATATCCCTAAATACCATGGAAGTCAATGGGGTTTATAGATACACTTTAAAATCATTACATGAGGAATGTCAATTAGGAGCATAGCTAATTCCAGAAAAATAATGACATACAAGCAGCAGAATTATCCATATTTATGATTCACTAGACTAAAGCATTATTTTCTTTGATATTTAGTTTTAAATATTTTTGTCGTTAATGTTCAGATCCTGAATTCAGTTAAAAGTATCTAATATTTTTATAGTAATTAATTTTTTCATATGAATAGAATTTTATTAGTCAGTTAGTTATGTACCACTTCCATGCTCTGGGTCATTATTTTATTCATTTATTATGATGCTGCATTTGCTGACACATGTTGAAAAGTCTTCACTTAAGAAGTAGGAATCCAGTTCCAAAGAAATACTCCATATTGATTCCTGCCTGCACACAAACTGGTAGAAGGCTTATTAGAGCAGATCTAAAAATCTGTAGGCACAATGCCTTAAGATACATCTTGCTGAAGTCTGAAAATTTGAAATATACTTTTTTAATAGAGCAAGAGACCTGAGACTGTTTAGTTTCATCAACAAGTGGAATCTTAGAAAGGCAGTCATCTTTTGTTGAAATCAGGGTGAACTTTTCTAGCTACTTCCATTAGAGCTGAGTAACCTTTCAGAATATCCTGCACACGTATACTTTAAGCTTTGTGCTACACTTAAGCAACTTCTATTTGCCAGTGCTGCCTGAAAGAACTTGAAGAAGTTGTTTCTGAATGTTATTATAGGAGCTCAAACCTCATTATTCTCATATTCAAAAATAAGGTGAATTCTGAATAGAATATAAATTAGTTGCTGTTGTAATTTGCTGATATCAAACCCTGCATTTTATTAATTCAATAACATCATCTTAGATAGATATGCTCCAGAATAGAAAGAATAAACATTTTATGCTCCTGCATTCCACATGTATGTTGTAGTATTTAGAAAGTCATTCGAAGTCTGTTACTGCTAGTTCAGAAAGAGCTCTTTCACTCAGACTTTTCAGTGTATTAACTGTTAACATTTTTGATTTTTGGTCTTAGCTCAGTATATAGAAAATATTTCACTGCTGCTTTCATTAAAATTTAAATTTAGTATTTTGCTTACCTACCTGAAATAGCAACAAATTGCAATGGTTCATAAAATATGTTTCATTCCTAAAATTCCAAACTATAAAGCTTTTTTTTTTTTGTGGGTTTTGAAATATATATACACATTTAATTTTTAATTCTTTCCTAATGTCAAGAAATATCACTGCAGTTTGATGTTTTGGTCTGGATCTTTAACCATGAATACATAAAAATGTGCTAAACTACTGGTTAAATAGGAAGCCTGAATTAGAAAATGGGCAACCATTAAGAAGCTCAGGTCTAGATTTTTATTTTATTCTTTAACATCAGAATAAGATAAAATTTGTTTAGTAGAAAACACTAAAAAAACCCAAAAAATAATTAAAAAAAAATTAGGCAAATGTTTGCTGTCAATGCTCCAGTCCATTTCATTTCACACATAATATTTCAGAATTCCTCTATGTCAAAAGTATTTTATACATCAATTACAACAAAAAAACCAAAAGCAGTAGAGAGGTTTTCCTTCTTTAAATCAATAAAATTATTTCACTCATAGTTTTAAATTTTCAATATACAGTCCCCAAGTAATTCAGTTTGGAAGGGACCACAGGAGATCTTTAGTCCATCTTCCTGATCAAAGAAGGTAAGCTGAAAGGTGAGTTGATCACATTGCTCAAGGCTGTATTCAGAAGAGTCTTGAAAACCACTAAAGACAGAGACTGCACAGACTCTCTGGACACCTTGTATCAATGTTTAACTATCCTCAGTGGTGGTTTGGGTTTGGCTTTTTGGTTTTGGTGTATGGTTTTTTTGTTGATGGTGGTTTTGGGTTTGGTTTTTTTTTTTTTTTTGATTCAAATACTTAGGTTTCATGACCAAACAAATTAAAACCTATGTAAGAATGAGACATACCTGAAAATGATGATGATTGGGGTGATTGTGCTGCACTGCTCTTACAACTTGATACATCATTTCATATTTGTTCACATAATATAATTTATATAACCTGTCTGACTTTATATAATACAGTTTCTCAGCAGGAGCTCAGCCATGGCAGATATGTAGTATTAAAGAATTCTTTTCTTCTTTTGTATGTTGATAAAATTTTTCTTATCCTCAGAAGGCAGATCAGATATCAGTAATCTGATTTTTTCAATACATGACTAAACATATGTGTTACCTGCAGTTTAGTGGGTGATTAAATATTAGCAGGTAAGCCAAAAGCAAGCTTTGTATTTCTTGGTTTCAGCAACTACACTCTTTACTGATATTTGACAATGACCAGAGTGTTGTTATTATATGTTACCATTAAGTGTATGAACCTCATCTCACATTTCTGCTTTTTCACTTTTCCTGCAGTATTTCATCAATCAATGTGAAATATGTGGCCATAAGAATTCGACCTGAAGATGCCTCTCTGATACTGTCCCTTTGTCATATAAAGCGTACAAGACATAAACCTTCAAAGACCCCAATTTTTGGTAATGTTTTTCTATAGAAAAGCCACGTCTAAATTGACATACATGGATAATAAATCTTACTGTCAACAGCCAACACTTCAAAAAGTTTCCAAAATTGAAGGAACTCATGTTGGCTTGTCTTGTTACATGATTGTAACTAATGCTCTTGACAACATTCAGTGTTGTTCATAAAATATTTGCCCAGTTTATTCACATGTTAGTCTCTTCAGTCCTTTGCTTCAAAGTGGTAGAAAGCTGTCATTTAGAAAAATTTAGAATAATTTATTGTGCAGCAAACAGAAGCTCCTATGCATGAAGCAGAGCATATTTTACAGATATTACAGTAAGATTCAGTATTCATGTGTATTCACAGCAATGGGTGAAAGGCATCTGTATTTTTTTATAACTTTTGTTATCTCAGCCTCTTTTAAATTCTGTTTACCTAGCTGCCTCTCAAATTTGTAATGGTTTGTAGTAATCATAGAACCTACTGGGTTGGAAGTGACCTCTAAAGGTCATCTAGTCCAACACCCCTGCAGTAAACATGGACATTCTCAACTAGATCAGGTTGCCCCATCAGGCCTCACCTTGAATATCTCCAAGGATGGGACCTCCCTGGGCAAGCTGTTCCAGTGTTTCACTACCCTCATAGTAAACTTCTTCCTAATGTTCAATCTAAATCTACCCTTCTCTAGGTTAAAAACATTGCCCTTAGCCCTATTGCTACATGTCATTGTAAACAGTCCCTCCCCAGCTTTAATGTAGGTCCCGTTCAAGTACTGGAAGGCTATTCTAAGATCTTCTCAGAGCTGCCTTCTCTCTAGACTGAGTAACCCCAACTCTCTCAGCCTGTCTTTGTAGGCCAGGTGCTCCAGCCCCCTGGTCATTTTTGTGGCTCTCCTATAATGTGTTAGTCAGTTGGCTAAAAGAGACTGTAAGTGATGTAGAAAATAACATTTGCCTATTGTATCTTCCCATTTGGACCACAGGTGAAAAGATCTTTGCTTTCCAAGTATTATTCAGAGATAAGTGAACCAAGAGTATCAAAGACTTCTCTGAAAGTCTCACTTTCAAAATCATCATGGTCCACTTAGCTTTAGTGAAAATGTGAATTTGTCAAAGACCATGTGACACACTTTTGTTCCTTTACCATGTTGGTTTGCAAATGTTAGCTCTCGGTAAGTATCAAGAGACACTAAAACTATTTAAGTTATCTTATCAGATAAAGGGCTCAACTTTTGTGTATTTGTGTGTATGGAGATCTGAGTGTCAATAAGTGACATCAGACCATGGGTCAGAGGGCCATGCTTCTCTTGTGATACAACTGAAGTGAGTGAGTATCTGGTGTTAGCAGCAGGGCTGGAATGATGGGCCAGAAGACAGTTGCACATAGGTGCCAGGGGCTAGAGAGATCAGAATGAAGGACATGAAGTGCTAGACACCAAAGTCAGAGCAGGGGCCAGAGGTTGGTGTGTCCATGGCACAGCACCTGGAGTGAGTGTGGTTGGACAAACAACTGTGTGAACCCTAGATTAAGCTGGACTAGCCAGTAAGTCAGTGATTTACCCTGGGAACCAGGTTTGTCTCCAAGGGCTAGGTCACAGGGAAGCTGGCTGTTGGGAACTGAGGGACTCCTGGACAGTTGCTGCAGAGGCCATAGGTTCTGAGGGTCCCAGGGGTCAAGATTTGTTAGTGTGTGCATTTGTGTAAGGGAGTCTACATCACCAAGAGCACTCCTTTGGGTGCTCCTGGGTCACACACCAGCAGCTGGGAAGGGCAAAGAGCTGGTGAGCTCCTGGAGAGACAATGTGTCTGAGCTCAGCTACCAGGGGGAAATACAGTATACAGGTATGTATATATTCCCACTAGCAGACCTTCATCTGGATCAGCAAAAATGGGAAACACCATGAGGTGATTGATGCTGTTTCTGTTCACATACATGCTGAGTGTGTGATCAATAGTAATGCAAATATGTATATATATTATGTATAGCGTGAGCTGGCTATTGGGAACATGCACACATGCTTGCAACCAGAGAGACCACAGGTTGACTTCAGCTGCTGCTGTTGGCTGGTCCAGGCTGGGAGGAGCCCAGAATGCTTCAGGAGGAGGAGCTGTCTAGGCTCCAAAGCCCACTGGATTTGGGTACCACCCCGTACATCCCAGAGTTAATAAAAAAATTTTCAAGTATCTGTCTTCCTGACTTATTCAGAGCAGCACTGAGTGTCATGTGTTGGCCAAAGACAGAGTATAAAAAATCCCCCAACAAACCACAAGAAAAAAAGAACTCCAGGCATCAGTTCTGAGCTGATTTCAACCCATGTATTCCTTCCTGTCTAGTGGGGATGCCTGGCATCATGACAGTGAGAATATCACAAAGACGGTCAATAAGAATCACATTTGTATTTTGAGTCAACTGCATATTGCAACTGCTATGCTCTGAGTGCCGTGTTTGTGTTGAGATTTAACTGCTGTACTTGTATTGTGATTATCACTCTTCTAAATCCCACGCAATGTCAAATAACTTCATGTATGTAACATTGGCATTAAACATTAAACCCTCGACATGTGGAACATCTGAAAAACATGGTCAGACAGTGTTGGACTCCGGCACTTCTGTCAAACGGTATGTCTCTTCTCATCCTGTTTCAGTTCTTCTCAACCGAGTTCAAGTTTACAAAAGAAAAAAAATACACAGCATATTAGCATAAGTTCAGTAAAGACTTGCTAGATTTCTGGAGCTCATTTTGTGAAAATTCCCTTGTGGCTGGCTAAAATAAGCTGAGTAAGATGAGAGTATGTTTTCCATTACAATACTGTCATGGCCAAGGAACTGGCAGCACAGAGTCTGTGTGTGTTTCTCACTGAAAGAAGACACTTTCCTCTCTGATGAGTACAAAGAAGAGGTTCATATGAGGAGACTGCAGAATCCAAGCCCTGCACAAATGCTTTCCTTCCCTTTGGCTCTTGGCTATAATACATTAAACAAAACTCTATTATCTTGGCAGTTTCAGCCACCTACAATTTAAGCCACCTCTAGGGCAGCAGCATACACAGCCATGATGAGCTCAAGCACAAGGTCTGGGTAACTAAAAAACTTTGTACATAGCAGATAAATACATGGATATATTACTTTGTTGGACTGGTATGTGGTCAGAAAGATAAGATACTCTTGGACACATTTAAAGAATCTTCATCTACAAATGCACAGAGTGGTCTAAAAGTGGTAGTACGGAATGAAGAATGCAATATATTCTCTGTTAGTATCTACTGGCCTCACGGATCTCACTGTTCTTCATATGTTTATTTAGGGAGAGAAAGGAAGGTAGTGATAATATTTTAGAGGCTTGTAAGAGAGACCTATTTTTCTTAATTAGGAATATGTGTCTGAGGAATATGTATTTCTTTAGCTTGAGTCTTAAAATGATTGTTATTCTGATGTTCATATGACATTTTCTATTGTCTGCAGTTCTAATTATGCTAAATCGATTCTATATAACATCAGAAATTAATTTTATAATTTCCCATTAGAAAATTTAAAATATTAATTAAGTAATGTTCTCTTTATTTCAAAAGAATGTATAGCTCTCTATTCTTTTTTTCCTCCCCCCCCCACATATAAACAAGATAAAAATGGTCTCTATGTGTGTGTAAAAACCTGTATTATTACACTGTACTTTACAAATATTTAAAGGACTAAAAAACAGAGAGGAAAAATTTCAGTATGTGTGCTTAGTTTTATTTATCTCTGATACATATTGTTCCTGGAGTCATTGAAATATCCAGCTAAGATTTTAAAGCCAAATAACAATTCAAAGAGTCCAAAACTAGAAAACAATGAAAAAAAAAATATTCCTGCTGGGGAGAAGTATATAGTGGTAAGCTACTGGGAGACAAAATGCTGGGCAGTATCAGAGCTGGGGCACCCACCTCCCATGAACAGGTGGATTCCTCAGCTTCCTTAAAGCTCAGAAGTGAGAAGGAAAGATAAACTGATCTTGTATCCCTCCCAGTGGTGAAAAGATCCTTCTCCTGTAGAAAGGTATCTGTGCTGACTCACACCTCTTGCTACATTCAGCAAAAGTCTAGATCCAAAGCTGTGAAGAGTCCTCAGCCTGTCCTTTCCTAGTCCAGGAACCAAAAATACTTATTCTTGTTCTTCATAATAATAAGCATGTTATTCAGGAAATAAGAGCATAAAGATAAAAGATTCATTCAAGTAGTCAGGGAAAAAAAAAGTGGGAATACTGGTGTAGACATAAAGAAAAGATTGTATACTTCAAAGGCTTTTCCCAGCTGGGTCTGTTGTTGTAAAGAAAGATATTCTTAATACATACTGCCATAGACAACATGATATCAAGAATCATTGCTGTTTGGGAATCCGAAACCTGATAATTATCCTCTAAAATACATTTATCAGGCCAAGTGCAGGAGGGAAAGTGCCCTGCCCCTTCCAACACATTCAGAAACCTCACAAACCAAGAGTCATTTTATTCCAAATAATACAGGGTGCCAGAGGTAACATCAGAACTGCTCAGTGTCAAAAACCTTAATGCATAAATAGGCAAGTTGAATTTGTAACTGGGAAAATTTATTTTTTGGGAGCCCAGCAAAAGCTTCTTCTCGGTGTCAATCTTGATCCAGATTTAAGTTAAAGTTAACATCAGTCAGGTAATCAGGGGAGTTTGGATGAGCTATTTTAGTTTCAATTAGTGTTCTGACCACAGAAATTACTTTTGATTAGATTTGCATGATAGGTTACCTATATTCCTTTTGAAGAGATTCAATGATCTTTTAAATGGAAAATAAAATCTAAAATTAGAGGGTTTTTTTGCAATTATAGCATTTTATTAACCTTTAAACTATGTTCTCCACTGAAGAAAAGTGAAAAGAGTTTGTTATTTTCAGGACCTTGTATTTGCTCAGATGCTACTCTCTTCATTAGAAGAAACAAAGATGGAAAATAAAACTAGAAGAGACAAGTGGGAATTAAATTACAGATTTTTTTTTTTTTAATAATGAAAGATATTTTGAAATATTAAGGAATGTTAGTTCTCTCAGAAATTACAATTAATTTTCAAATTTTCAGTAGAAATCTGCTTCTTTTGCTTTCACAGTAATGGTATGATGATATCTGATTAGATTTCTTTTGGGATCTTTAAAAGTAAAGCAAAGAGTTGATTGTCTGGGAAGAAAGAGAGGGTTATTTTCTATTTCAAATAATTGCAGGCAGTATTCTGACCACCATTCTGGTATTCTACCAGAATTCTTTTAGTTTGGAAAAGCAAAAACATAAATGATAACAATGAATTTGTTGAAGGGTATTGAGAAGAGGTCTTATAAGGGGCAGCTGAGGGAGCTGGGCTTGTTTAGCCTGAAGGAGGCTGAGAGGAGACCTTATCGCTCTCTACAGCTGCCTGAAAGGAAGTTTTAGAGAGGTGGGTGTTGGTCTCTTCTTGCAAGTAACAACTGATAGGACAAGAGGAAATGGCATCAAGTTGTGTCAGGGGAAAACTTCTATACTGAAAGTGTTATCAAAGACTGGAATAGGCTGCTCACAGAGGTTGTTGAATTGGCATCTCTGGATATATTTAAAAACCATCTAGATATGTTGCTTAAGGATAGGGTGCAGTAGTGTCCTGATAGATAACAGTTGGACTTGATGATCTGAAAGGTCTTTTCTAACCATAACAGTTCTGTGATTCTGTGAAACGGAAAGGTTCTGATTCAATAGGACCTTTATATATCTGTTTTATCTGTGCTTTCTCAGTGAAAATTAAAATTCAGGAACCTTGTGTCTAATGAATTGCAAATGTGGAATACCATGTGAATTAAATTCCTTATTGGTCACTTTGATATTATCTTTTCAAACTATTGTCATCTTACCACCAAAACTCAACTAGAAGCACAAAGATACCAAAAGGTACAGGTTGCCCACATGTTCATTATGATACTTATAGTATCTTTCAGTGTGACCTAGAATGGGCTGTCCAGAGAGACTGTGGAGTCTCCAGCCTTGGAGATATTCAAATGCTCTTTGGACACAGTCCTGGACAACTGTCTCTAGCTGAATCTGCTTGAGCAGCGGGAGTTGGACAAGAAGACCTCGAGTGGTCCCTTCCAGCCCCAACTGTTCTGTGATTCTGTTAAGGTAGAGTGGAATTGCTAGCAATAAAAAAATAATTCCCCCTTCACTCAGATTCCCACCCCAACCCTTTTCCTACCTATGCAAGCAGCTGATCAAACAAGATAAAATAATAAATCTATATTTAAAATTTAGTCTGATTAGAGAAGGAAGAAACAATCAACCATGTTTTAATTATAGAAGAATGTCTAGGCTTAGTGATATATCACTAATACATCAATATGGCTCTGCTGAAAGGGATAGAATTGCAACAGAGAAAAACTGATACAATAAGACTAGAAAGTCAGGTCCATATATTCATAACAGAAAATTTATTCATAGCTTATGCCTTTAATAATTGAATGTTATTCAGAACAAATATCACACTGAAGACAATGTGGAGAGTATAAGATCTTCTGGCTTTATTTTTGTTGGCTTTTCTCTGTAAATAGTAGATAAAAAATATAAATTTATTTTTTCTTCTTTTTTTTCATCATTTATAGCAGGTTTTTTTATTTGGGTTTTGGTTTTTTTGTGGTTTTTTGTTTGTTTGTTTGTTTTGTTTGTTTGTTTTGTTTGTTTTGTTTGTTTGTTTTGTTTGTTTTGTTTTGTTGCATTTACTGTTTCCCCAGTATGGTTTCTTAGGGAACTGGTAACCTTAGAATTCCTACAGTACCTAGAACATCTCCGAAGGATTTATTGCTTTCCACGGATGTGCAGAAAACTTAGCATCAGTTTTTTACTTTTCATTGTGGATGTATGTTCTTCAATTCCAAGTTTCATCTATTCAGAGTAGAGATACTTTCCTATTGCAGATGAGTAAATGGGTCATCTTATTTTACAGGAGCATGCGGCTGTAACACTCAACATTCCCATGAGATAAACTAGGTGGAAGGGATATGATTTGAAAAAATATAGGTGTATAAAAGCATGAATAAATTCTTAAGGTTATTACAACATTTACAGATAAAAGAAAGAAGGAATAGTGAAAATTTTATTTTAAAGTTATAAGCACTCCAAGTAAAGCTCCAATATTTATAAATGACAGAATCTTCTCTCTTACTATGTAACATGAAATAATAGCTACAAGGAAACATGAAACTCATTTTTTCTCTCTCTGTGTACTGGTATTTTACCTTTCCTTTTCACCTGCACTCTCATAGCTCATAGGCTCTTAATCATTCTAGATGTAGGGTTTTATTCCTATGACTTCCTCCATAATTTCTTATTCTTCTCTCATTATTTTCCATTTTAGTCAAAGAACATGTTCACATATAACAATACAAGCACCAATTTAATTAATTTTTAGTCTTCCAAAAATTAATGATTCTTTTTCTCTGGGACTTTTGTCTTTATGAATGAATGAGCAAATTATATTTCATTCAAGCTGTCATTACAGGACACTCTATTTCTGTTGATCCAAACAGCCACCTCAGTCTTTTGTCAAAGTGAGAACAATTCTTTTGATGGTTGAAGACAGAAAATGTGTCAACTACAGGAATCTAAGAAAGGCATATCAATACTAAATCCAAGGATCTGTGATCCCTTGAAATATTGTAACCTTCTGTCATGGTTTAGCCCCATGTGGAAGCCAAGTACCATGCAGCACTCGATCATTTTACCCCCCACCACCACCCCCTGAAAGGAAAGAAGAATATAGCACTCTGTGGGCTGAGATAAGGAGATTTTAACAGTGTAATGGGAGAAATAACAAACAAAGACAACAATAATAGCAATTAATACACAGAAGGAGTAATATCGAATGAATGGCACCCAAGTTCCTGTGCTTTTCCTGCCTCCCCTCCCCCCCATTATATACTAAGCATGATGTCAGTATGCTATTGAATAACACATTGGCTGGTTTGGTTGTCTACCCTGACTGTAAGTCCCCTCCCAACTTCTGTTGAAAATTAACCCTATCCTAGTTTAACCCAGGACACCTATGTGGCAAAGTGAGTCTTACATATAAAATAAATGGTGAAGGAAATCAATGTACTGTGCACATAAGACAGAATTGTGTTCAAGTGGCCAAAAAGGCCAACAGCATCCTGGCCTGTATCAGAAATAGTGTGTCCAGCAGGAGTAGGGAAGTGATCATGCCCCTGTGCTCAGCACTGGTGAGGCCGCAGCTTGATTACTGTGTTCAGTTTGGGGCACCAGAGTATAGGAAAGACATTGAGGTTCTGGAGTGAGTTCAGAGAAGAGCATTGAAGCTGGTGAGGGGTCTGGAGAAAATGTTTTATGAGGAGACCCTGAGGGAACTGGGGTTTTTTAGTCTAGAGAAAAGGAGGCTGAGAGGAGACCTTATCACTCTCTACAACTACCTGAAAGGAGGTTTTAGTGAGGTGGGTGTTGGTCTCTTCTCCCAGGTGACTAGTGATAGTACAAGACGAAATGGGCTTAACTTGTGCCAGGGGAGGTTTACGTTGGATATTAGGAAAATTGTTTTTACTGAGAGAGTGGTGAGGCATTGGAACAGACTGTCCAGGGGAGTGGTGGAATCACCACCCTGAGGTGTTTAAAAAACACATAGATGTGCCATTTCAGGACATTGTTTAATGTTCCTGATAATATTTAGTGGATGGTTGGACTTGATAATCTTGAAGATCATTTCCAACCTTAATGATTCTATGATTCTATGATAAGAGGGCAGAGGCATCATTCTTTTCAGTGATGCCCAGTGGTATGACAAAGGGCAACAGACACAAACTGGAACACAGGAAGTTCCACCTAAATATAAGAAAAACTTTTTTACTGTGAAGGTGGTGGAACATTGTAACAGGCTGCCCAGAGAGGTTGTGGGGTCTCCTTTAGAGACTTTCAAATCCCACCTGGACACATTCCCATGCAAACTTCTCTAGGTGAATCTGCTTTGTTGAGGGTGTTGGACTAGATGGTCTCCAGAGGTCCCTTCCACCCCCTACCTATTCTGTGATTCTGTGGTTTTCTTCTCTTATCCTTGAACTTGACAGTGGGTAAATAATTGAAATAAATTATGAGTTTTTGCAGCTATTATTTGGGAAATAACTTGTTGTAGGGAAGTAAATTGCATCTATTTTTTAATCCAATGGATGATTCTTTAATGGGCATGGGAGGAGAGTTTCATTCTCTCAGTTACCTGAAGGGCTAGGAACTCACTTTTTCCACCTGATATTTTCAGCCATCACAACACTTAGAGATCTTTTGCCTATTTTTAAGAGCTTCTTTTTGTATTGATCTATTACACAGTGCTCTATATAATTTGTCTAATTAAATGATAATCTAGAATAATTCATAATTCTAAAAAAATAGTAGTGTAAAATTTTTTTTGAGCACTTAGTTTTCACACAGAATTCTGCAGGACTTGGAGACAACTGCCTTAGATAATCAGATCACAGAACAGACAGAAGACATCTAAATTGCAGTATGCAGCTGTGTACTGCATGTGTTACCTATTGTATGTCTGAGAGGGAGGTGAAAGTCCCAAAATACTGAGGACTGTAATCATCATGATCATCATTAATCATTACTCACCAGCTGTACACACACACACGCGCACACACACTTCCTCCCATTTGGCATCTAGTAAAGCCCTAATATATATGTGTCATTTTGATTCAGAAATTGGAGAGAAGGCTTGTAGGAGAAAAAATAGAATCATTCCAGTCCTCCTAAATATGGAGCATTTTGATTTACCTTAGGAGGAAAACCAAACAATAATTACAGGTTTATTTCTATGCAGTGGAAAAATTACTGGGTGGTATATGACACAGGAAGTATGAGGTAAACTACATATTTATTTCATGTATTCTTCTCTTTTAAAATGTACGTGCTTCAAAATCAGAAGGAAAATTACATTGAAATATTGTTAACTGCAGGCAAATTATTTTTTAGAAAATTATGATTGTTCCAAAGAGGAAAGTTATGAGGACTGTAAGCAACAGCTACAAGATAAAGATGGGAGAAAGTTAGTGTACATTTGCTACAAAGTAAAAAGCAAATTCAATTTGTTAGACAAATTAAACACAAGCAACTCCAAATTTTGTTTTACTATATCTAAACATGAAAGTGTCTACTGTTTTACAGAAATTCATGCTGTGTGGGTTATTAGAAGGATGAAAAAAATAACAGCCTGACTTGGAAGAATGACATTGAGAAAGAAGGTTTAACAGATTTCAGTTTCTTGACAGACATAACTGCGTATTCTGCATTTGTCTAGTAAAGTGAACAAACTAAAAGCAACACATAATTAGCACATAAAGAAAAATGAAGCCTTTTTTTTTTTTTTTTTTTTTTCCTTTCTCTCAAACCAAATAAAATAGCAAACACTTATGGAAGAATCTTAGTTTTTGTTTTCCATTTAGAATTTCTATTGATCTGTGGAAAGAGGAGGAAGCAATGTTGTTTCTGTCCAAGACAGCAGGTCTTCCCAAGGACACCAATTATGGACCTAATCATATGAACCAGTGGGTTTATTTAGTGAAAGGACGTTGAATGCAAAATTATCCCTGAAGATCAACATGAATACTGTTCAAAATAGTCTTTAGAAACAGATGAATGTTAAACAGTTGCTAAAATTATGGTCAGCAGTGATGCATTTTAGGAAATTTAGTATAAATTTATTAATCTACACTGAAAAAGCAGATTCTGTTGATTTAAATTACCCAAACACCCTATTACAAGATTTGTGGAAGTCAATAAGATCCTGCCTTACACAGATAAAATTGTTGCCTATTTGAGGATGTCTGTTTGATTTGTATTTGTTTGTTTGCATGTTTCTTGGAAGGACTGAGGGGTTTACCTTTAAAATAGGGGATACAGAAGAATAAATTACATTTTCTAATATTATGCTGCCTAGCTGAATGAAATATAGAGGACTGAGCTGGAGTACCATCAATACAAATAAATGAAATGAAATTGCAGCTTAAGCCTCTTTGTCAATATATTCAATGTCTTTAGGATGCACAGAGGCACAGGCTGGTGAAGGTAATATATGCTTTAGGTGTCCTCAGACAGGTTTTCCTATGTTCATGGGCTGCAATAGCATTTTTATGATTATGTCACTGTTAGGTAACGTGTTATGACTAGGTACAAAGCACTGTGGCAATGATGAGTGTGTTTGGTGTATGAGAGTTAGATGGCAAGTTGATTCACAGATATGGTATTTAACATTTTTTATTATTTTTAACATTTTAACATTTTTTATTATTACCTTCTGTGATAGAAGTGCTGACTGCTCAAGAGAGTTAGGATTTGGTTCATTCTGATGTGGTTACTTCTCACCTTTGAATGACTTTCACAAGCATCTCACTCTTTGGTAGTGTGAGTTATTTCTATTTTCTAGCATCAGATGTTTTGCTGCAGTTAGCTTTTCTTTCACTCTGGGCACAAGCAATCCTTGTTGTGTTGTCTTGAGTGATCACTTATATGCCTCAGAATGGATAATATATGCATTGTTGCTTTCCCTCACAAAATTTATTACTTATTTCATCATCTTGGAAAGGCATGAAAATTATCACATTAGATGAGTTCCAACCTTTTGTTAGGGCACAGAGTAGAAGGAAAAGGCTGCTTTTCCTTTACTAGCTATATTGCAGTTTGATTTGAGGGAAGGAGAGTAGCCTTATCATTGCTAGAATGTATTTAAATCAGAATGGAAAACATTAGTTCTAACCAAATTTATGAAGCCACTTTCTTCCAAAGAGTAACCAAGACAATGAGAGAAAAGAAGGACAATGTCCTTCATGAAAAGCAACCAGATATTTTCAGTGAGGCATTTTCTGGATCCTGTACATGTTGCTTGTTTGGAACAACCATTTGGTATGTTTGCAAGAATATGTCAGTTCTGCTGGTTAGGATTTTACCTCCATAGTGGAATGTCCTGGTAAAAATGAGAGAGAATGACCCACAGCTTAAAGCAGAGAATAACCAATAATGTAATGGTGCAGTTTGTCTTCTAAACTACAAGTGACCTAAATTTTCTCTCTAAACTGGATTAGTAACTCTAAAATAAGCCCTGCCCACCCTAATAATTGTCCTGTTATATGATCAGGTGTTCTACAGAAGAGTTGCTACAGTTACTTTCATGAAAGCTGTTTTGGTATTGTTTAATTATTTAACAACTGATTACAGAGAGACTAGATCGCACATACCAGGTAAGTACTTACAATCATCAGTATCATACTGTAAGAGCCTGGCTGTTGTTTGCCTCAAACCTTGTGTGGTGATAAGGTCTGGAAAGACCTGTCTGGAAGGGAGAGGTGTTGATTGCTTTTAATGTCTCTGTGCCCCCCTTTGGCTCCTTGCAGACATGATTTAACAAAAGGAAGAGATAGGTTCTGCATAGGTGGGACTCTGTCTTTTCTTTAGTTAAGTGCTCCTGCTGACTGCATCATGGGGGAGGTAGATGGCAGGCGCCACACTACTTCTAGCTCATGGAGCTCATGCAAATCAACACCACTTCCTGTGGAAGTTGGGAATGCCACCCAGATACCTCAAGGGTATAAAAGGGACAGAAAAATATTGATTGGTGCGCACCCACCACTGAAGAACTGAAGACTTGGATTGATCGAGTGAGACGTCGCTGGATCCACGGGTGGTGGTAATCTTTTGTCTTTATCTTACTCTCTATCTTTCTTACTTACTCACTCACCTCTCCTCTCTTTTCCTCTTCTCTAACAACTTTCTTCCTCTTCCTCAAAATTCAGTTGCGCCATAAAATAATCGCCTACAAAGATTAACTCTTTTATCCGTACTGTTTGTTGATTGTTCTATTAGGGAGAGCTAATAAACTGTTTTGTTATTGTTCCTCGGAGTCAGTGTTGTGACTCTGCCACCTCGGCTGCCCTGCCGTGCAGGGACAGCCTCTATCAGGGGATCACAAAGATTCACCTCCCTCGTTGTCCACTGACTGGGACGAGACACATACCCTGCTCGTATTTCTCAGTCTTCATTACTGAGCCATTCCATGTTCTTTACAAACTACTTATGCTCATCTGGGGCTTTATTTGTATAAAATTAAGAAACATCCTAACCACTGAAAATGAGGCAAAAAAAGAAAGACATTTAGAGGTTCTGCAAAAGTGTCAATACTGTAAATGCTAATATCTGTTCTTTGTTTTCTTCCTTCCTAAGATTAGATGCTGTGGCATAAGAGAACTTTCTACACTTTGCTCTGACCTTGTGTTCACATAAGGGAGAGGAGAAAAAAATTTGTCTCAATCTTATGGCAGCTCGGAGCGACACCCACCTTTAGTGGAGAGTCTCACTGCTTCCCGTGTATTATCTTCCTCCTTGCCAAAGAAACTTGGCAACTCCCTTGACAAGAAATATGTCTTTCCATAACTTCACAATTGATGACTCTATTTACAATGAAGTCTTTGCAATTTAGTGGTGGATCACTCTGTGATTCTTAGAAGCACAACAGCCTTTAAGGTGACAGACATTCAAGAAATTTGCCATTGAAAAATGTCATTACAGTGCCCAGAGGTGTGGTGTGAGAGCTATGTGTCAGAATATGTAGAGTTAGGTTTATTGCTTAAAAAAATATAAGGGAAAAAAAAAAAAAAGAATATATAATGTATAAAAAAGGAAAATGCTTTTTTCTTCTATCTTAAGGCCAAATAAACATGATTTGTTTGCCTTTTAAAAGGCTTATTTTTTTCTTGCTTTTTCTTGGACTCTGGGACACCTCACAGTGATACAATGCTTAAGTAATTCTCTCCTTCCTCTTCAATAAAGTCTCTTGAATCATTTTTCTAGTTTGTACTCTAATTAGCACATTCCTTGCTTAAGACCTCTGCAGGCTTTACCCATTTATAGGATTTTAACAGACTTTGCACAGTCTACCATGAAGTCTAACCAAAATCAGAAAACTGATTTGAGGATAGGGTTGTAAAGATTCATCAAAAGCCTGCTTTGTTAGAACTAGGGAATCCACTAAGGGACTGTATTTTTTTATTTCACTTCAAACTACACAGAAACAGGGTGGGATTTAGCCCTTTAACCTTATGAATAGAATCAAGGTAAAAAAGCATCACAGAAAACAACTTCGCTAGCTACTGTCAAAATCCATCCTCTTTCTATTACCCTAATGACTGTTCTACAGGCTTCCTCTTACAGACCTTCAAACAGTCCTGTGTTGCAAAATCTTGCACTTCATGATCTGCCTGATTTTTTTTTTTTTTTGAGGTATTGAATTTTGTTGTCACTAGGCTCATTTTTTTCACATCACACGGATCAATTCTGGATGAAAGGTAGCAGGCTCCCTCTCCAAAGTTAACAAAATAATTGAAGGGTGATGCAGTGCCTTGTCATGACAGTACAGCACAGGTCATTTCTAGCATTTGTTACCACTAAAGGCAGGCACCCAGCAGCAGAATCGCTAGTGTTCTCATTTGTCTTCAATAGTAAGTATCAGCTTTGTCTGTGCAACAGAATTTCAAACTATCATTAAAAAATCATTAGAACCCCAAATGGGACATTGTGAACCTATGCTTCATTCAGAGTAGTTTTCTTGAGCTCTCACAAGATGAAAGCAGCAATATCAGTAATGCATATAATCTGCTGTGCCATGCCATCTACATTTTTATTGTCAACTTGTTCAACCCAATACTTCTTTTCAACTTGTCTGGGAGCACAAATTGAACTAGTCTTTGGATGATCTAGAGCCTGTGAAGTCTCTGCAAAGCTACACCAAAGATGCTTCTTTATGCAGATCAGTATCGATGCCATGTCGTTCATTTGACATAAAGCATTTCATTTCAAAATGTCTTGACTTCCTGAACCCCAGTGCTTCCTTTGAGCACTCTAGTACCTGAAAAATCAATGAGCCTGTCTTTCCCCATTTGAAACAGTGTAAGGCACTTTTCATTAAAGCTGCACAGTGAATTATACAGCAGATTTCTGTTAAATAGTCAATACTTTAGAACATTTTTCAATTACATACTCACTTTTAACTAAATACAGTTAAAACAAGTGAAACCATTGGATTGGATAGCCAGTGTAAAAAGTTATTGACACAACAGACTGCTGGGGGACATGTATTATGTATTTTACATGAAAGATTTTTTTTTTCCCCCTCACAGTCTGAAATCTTTAATTTCCTGACCAGAGCAATTTCTTAGTCTCTTTTGCTGCCAACTTCCTCTCATTGTCTCAATATCCATGCAAGTAAAAAAATAATGGTCTTTCTATACATAAAACCTAAGGAGATTTATGTGCATGTATCAAGCAGGCAAAGCTATTAAATGAGAGCAGCATCACCCCAAGAAGTTGTTTCAGCATACATCCTTAACGTAGACTAAACAAGGAGCATAGCTTCTTTCTTAAGAAAGGAACTTGATATGATTGCATCAAGGAACCTGGAATTTGTATTACATTTAAAGCCAGGTAAGGACACTTGCTGCATCATCTTAAGGAATACAATTTCTCTGTCAGTCAGCCTACCTGCTTGAAAAGTGGAAGTTATGCAGAGCCTTCTTATAAACTGATTGTTGTAGTGTTCCCAGAAAAATAAAATATCCAATTATAGACCATGAAAGACATATTTCTCTAGGGAAGATGTATCTGCATGGAAACTACAACCTTTTATAGCTGTGAACCCACTCATGAATTTTATGTTCAAACCCAAAATCAAAGGTCTTGTAAAGATTTTGGCTGTGAACTGCCCACTCATTAACCATCATAAGCATCCTGGAGACAAAACTATTGCCAGGATATCATATAAGGCAGAGTACTGCCTCTTACCAGCATTATATAAGATTTCAGAGCAGACACATGTGATGGAAGGAGTCCATACCTCTATATGACTTATCCCTATAGGTGACAAACAAGTTTACAGTTCTTTCTGACATGCAGTCTCATTCTTCCCATAGTTTGAGCCATACTGCCGTGTGGGCATAATAGGTTATTATGAAGGGCAAGTTTCCTATTCTCTCCTAAACTGAGCACTCTAGTACTTGCAAAATCCATGAGCCTGTCTTTCCCCATTTGAAAGAGCTGAAGCTGCTTTTTAGGACTCTTCTACTTTGTAGGACTCTCTTACATAAATTGTACTTCAAAATGCCTGTAAGGGATATATCTCCCACTCATTTTTGGTCCCGCTGTAGGGCTCTGAAGGCTCCTTACAGCATGTGCTTCCACTGACCCCATTAAATGAGAACATCCACAAGAATGGGGTGATGAGGATAACAAAAGATTTTGGTAGGTTCTTTTGCAGGGACCTTAGGATACTTGTTCACATGGCTCCTGAAAATGGCACTGCATTTTCTAGATTTGGAAAAACTGTGTCATTAACCTTCTTGGAAAGTTTTGTCCTTTTATCCATTTTATGTGTGAGATTTGCTAAATTTCTTCTATGTTTTCAGCTATAAATATTTCCTCTTGCTTTTGCCTTCTATCCAAAATATCTGTAAATATTGCTGTTTCTTTAGTCAAGAACACACAGGAAAATACTGACAAAGGAAAAGGCATTAGTAGCAGAAATAAAGAAAGTATTCTTCCAACCGATTGAAGAATTTACTATACAAACCACAGGAGGAACAAGTGTACTGTGGACGTAACATGTATCTACATGCAACACATTTATCTAGGGACCTAGAATGAGATTAGATGCTTCTAAAGTAATTGAAAGAGAGATATACACTGTTTCCTGTTGTAGCCCTTGGGGCACTCACAGCACTGCAGCTAGGAGCACAGGGACTGCATGCACCTTCTAATCCCAGCCTCTGTCAGATAAAGTGTGTCCATTTATCTGAGGGCAGGATTTAGACTGCTCATTGTGTTCGTGTTATCTATGATCGGCAAAAGGTTAAGGTTAACCTGGTCACTAGACAAATGACAGATGCTCTCTATTAACCCTTCTCCCTTCCCAAAGGAGAAGAGAAAAAGAATAAAAAAGAGAGATTTATGGAATGGCAAAAGAAAACTAAATAGCTTTAATGTAAAAATAACAATAACAATAAAATGTAGTATGTACAAATATATACAAAAACAGTATCAAACCCAACACCTGCCTCACCTGATGGCAATTACATCACTGTCACCACTGATGCTGCAGAGCAGACACCAGGAAAGTCCCAGACTGGACTCAGAAGCAGATGGGAACTGGATTCAGAATCTGTATTTGGGAACTGGATTCAGAATCTGTATTTGGGAACTGGATTTAAAACCGTGTATATTGGAACTGAAGTGAGAAGAACTGTCCTCCTCAGATGCTGGCCATTGAAGAAGAGTGCTTAACCTTTATGATCCCTCAGCTTTACACTGGCTATGATGTGTATGGAACAGAATGCCTTGTTGGTCAGTTGGCCGCTCCTTCCCACAGGTGCAATCTTTTACTTTGCAGCACTCTAACATGGTACACAAGATTTAGCAGTGACCTTGGTCTTCACTGGAGCAAGTCAAAGCAAGAGCCTTTCTGCACACCAGTCCTTTGTAATAACTCTAAACTTCGAGCACTACCACTTCTAGAAGCAGACATCATCTGCATAAATATGCCATTAACTTCAGAAAGTGTAGTTAGTTAGAAAACTAACTTGGCTGAAAAGTAAAATCACTGAAAAGAATTAGTTCTGTTCCAGCTCAAACCAGGGCAATGACAAAAGTATTGAGTACTTATTAAGTGTTTTAGGGAGAATGGGTGACAAGAGCTTCTAATTCATTGTAAAATCCACAAGGAATGATGTTTGTAATACTTTCATTTCTCCTTTGTTTATGCTATACTTTGTGGTTGTCTCCAAGAGCTGGGAGTGGAACTCTACAGAGAAGACCAGAAAAGGACATCTTTCCTGTCTGTCACTACTTCACAGCGTTGGAATCCAAGAATATTCTGTATTTTTATAAAGAAAGAATATCTGCATTCAATAAATCAGTGTAAATTTATATATATATGTAAATCATTTGGAAAACATGTTTCTGTTACATGGATAGAGATACTCCTCCTATATTTATGTTTCTGTTACATGGATAGAGATACTCCTCCTATATTTACCATGGCATGGATATTATTTGCAAAAAAAGATATCACGACAGGGATTGTGCAACTAAGTGAAGCACTAAATAAATGAAGACTAATTGCTCTTTTTCTTTTCTCCCTGCTTTTACTTGGACGAGTGCTTGTTTTTTCTGCTGAAAACTCTAGGAGAAAACTCTATGAAAAAAAACTCTACTTGATTAAATCAAAATAGATAACTTAGGCTTCTTTACTGATATCTACAAGCTGTGAAAGCAGTGCTGACTAACTTCTGGAGCCAGCTAAAAGGATATATGATATTATTATAAAAACATAAGTTTATCAGGAGCATCCCATTAGCTTTTGCCTCAGGTAGCCATGGGAATCAGGTATTACTTTACACAATAAATACACTCAAAATGGTAGGCTCAAGGAACTCACATAAAATTAAAAAATTTTAAAAAGTAAAAAAAAAATTATCGGTCAAATACAAATACAGCTGCAAAAGTAGCTACCTTACAGAGAAAGCTTCAGATTTCATCTACAATTCATCTCCACTCCCAGAAAGAGGCATCTGCATCTGATTTTACTTGCACAGGTTTCACCCAGTTCTCTAGTACTATCAAATATACATTTATTTCAGGGACATTATTGGTTTAAAATATCATCTTTGCATGGAGTTTCTATGAGTTGCTAACATAATTTTTTTGTTGTTGTTCATTTCTGTTTTAATTTAGATAATATTTTTAAATAGATTAAACAACATTTCTGTAACTCTATTGATATCACTGGAGTTACATCAGGGACAATTTGTCTCATCAAGCATCAGGAAATATGGTTGTAATGTGCTTGGAATATGCTTGGAATTCAATGTCTTTTTGATGCTATCTGAATCTAAAATATAAATTTATGCAAAGATTATCTAGCCTTGCAACGTTCAGAATTTAATTCCAATAGATAATCTGAAACTGAAAAACTTAAAAGGGCTGAAATATTGTATATAAAGAATAATTAATACTTGTTTAGAACAGAGTCTTTGCAAGCTACTGCAATTTTGGGGGATTTTTCTTCCTTTGATGCAATCCCCAAGTATTGTATTTAAACATTTAAGAGAGGAATAAAAGAGTCAATGGGCACAAAATGCGACACAGGAGGTTCTTTCTGAAAATACAGAAACACTTTTGCACTGATTGGACATTGACACAGGTAGCCCAGGCAGGTTGTGCAGTCTCCATCGTTGGGGATATTCAACATCTGTCTGGACAGAGACCTGGGCAACTAGCTCTAGGCGGCCTTGCTTGAGCAGAGGGGTTAGACCAGATGATCTCCAGAAATATCTTCCTATCTCAACCATTCTGTGATTCTGTGATTGAAGCCAAAGATGATCCTAAAGGAAGTGCATTTGATGAAATCTACATAGCCTTATAGTTTCCTCTCCAACAACAGACAGTACATATGTTAGTGAAAAGAGTATTGCTACACAACCATGCTTTAACATTAGATTGTAAGGTCAAGATTAATTGGAAAAAAAGAATCAATGATTCCTTGAATTTGCATTTTGAGTCTTTTTTGGAGAACATTAACACATTACTTATCATAACTCCCATAACATTTAGTAATAGCTGATTGTTCGGCCTTTGATTTTGTACAGAAAATTTGTACTGGGCTACATTATTTAGACACTTCTGTTAACCACTGAGAATTAAATTGTTTCAAAACTAGCAATGAAAATCACATTTCTTAAAATCAGTTTTGCTACCCCACAGAACTCAAAATAAACTCTGTAATCCTTTAATTTCAAGTACTGTCTCAAAACAATCTTATGTATCTCCACATTTCCTGTTCAACAGTTTTTATCACAAGACATGGAAAAAAATAACAGATGAAAGATTTCTGTAACTTCCTCATTCCCTCACACAGTTCTCCCATGGATAATGTACCTGAACTGTATGCGTTTAAGATAGCGGTGTCCATTTTCCCCCCAAAATCAAAAAAACCCTTTCAATTGCAAAATTCACATTTCTTCTGAAACTCTGTCTTGTGACAAATTTTTCCTGCTTTTTTTCCTACTTTTCTCTACTTGCTGAAGCTACAAGGTCTTGTGTTCTTCTCTAGCTTTTACTAAGTGGAGTCCTTAAGGTATCTCCAGTGATGAAAAAAAGGAAAGTCCTATTTCAAAAGTTTTAAAAATATTTGAGAAGCAAATGGAATTGTATTCAAATATACTTAATAGACTAGGACATTTTCCTAACATGCAAAAACCTTCTGAAAAATAAGCATGTCTGGAATTGTTCTAACAGAAACATTTTAACTGGACAAGGACTTGATGAACATGTTATTTCTCATGTGGACAAGAAATCAGTTGTTGGACTACACAGTTATCACTGCCTACATCTCTACTACTGTTTGGGGTTTTTTTTTTTTTTCCAGGAATAAAAAAGTTATGTCAGTCAGGTGAGAAAGGAAAATGGAATAGCTGATATTGCCAGTATAGATGTCACCCAGTTTCTATTAAGTAAAACCACGAAAGGGTCTATTTGTATGCAGTTTTTTGCCTTATTCCTGTCACATCATATCATGCTATGTTCACAGTTTGCTTCCACTTCAGTGGAGTCTGAATTAAGAAAATGCTTGAGCAAAACTCAAAGTTTTGGCAGCTGTTCTTCAGAAGGACAAGATTGAGGGCAAAGAACAGCTATGGTTTCCTCAAGCTTAGAATAAAACATACATATCATAAACCAGGAATATAGGTTACTGTATGAAGAGCATGATATCGCCAGTAGTGGCTTGAGAATAATTAGAGACTTGATTAAATATTTGCTTTCAATCTGATCGTGTGAGTAACAGCAGGAACATTTCCCTGGGTTTCCAGTCAAGGGAAAATCAAGTGAGAAGAGCTAGAGCACTTGTCTGATACAGTGTCTTGTTTACAAGATTCTACAACCAGGTCAAAATCCTGTCTGTGTAGAAAGAATTTGATTGGCAAATCTTTGGTTCTTAAATTTTGAAATATCAAAATATCAGATCAGGAGTTATCTATGCTTGGATTACAATCCAATATAAGCACATAGTAGTAAGGTCTTCCTTAGGTATTTAAAGCTTTCTATCAATTTTTGCTTTCCTGAATCATTCTTTTATGCAGACATGTTAAATTGTGCCATATGTATTTCTTAGGTTTACCAGAATTCTTTTTTCCTGCTTCACCAGTTGCTAAATCACAATTTGATCAATTTAAAAAAAAAATGCAAAGACTCAGTAGAGTTTTAAGTTATTTTTCAAATGACAGGAGGGAGATGAAAAGCAGCTTTACCACATCTAGATGTGACTTTGCCAAAAGACAGTGAGAATTAACATTTTACTGTCTAAGAAACCCTCCGAGAAACAACAACAAACCCCAAAAACCACCCCAAAAAAACAAACCCATAAAAGCACTGTAAGAATTGCACTTGTAGTAACTAAAAATCAGTGTAATGTAATATAATGCAATGTAAACTTCAGATACTTATATCACACTCTTCGGTGTCTGAAAATATTTGCTAATTGCTTATCCCCTCACTACTCACCTTCCCTCAGATGAGCCTCCCCATCTCTATCTGCATAACCATCAGCCTTTGAAGTCAGTAGCAATATTCTAACAGAGCAATTAGTTGAAGCACCCAGAACAGCAGGTGTTAGTTGTGTTGCTTTTTTGTGACACACCAACGTTATTTATCATGTGCTTGCAAAAGATTAATAATATACATGGGTTTGTTGCATGCTTTTTTTTCCCTTCTGTTTGAATAAAGTGAATGCATGCCAGCTATTATTTTTTGCAAAGAGTTCTCAGGCCACAGAAGCTGATAGGTTACATCCCAGGATCCTGACCCATAACGCATACCATGTGGCATAAGGACTCCAAGTCATTTGATGAAATGTTATCCATCTGTCTGAATGTAGTCACTTTATATTGGAGCAAGTCATCTAGATTTCCATTCCTGTCAGTGAGAAGCAATAGATTAATTCTTTATTTGAAGCACTCTATTTAAAGTACATATGTAAACAGTGCATTGCTATTTTTATACAGTATTAAAAACTTAATGAAACTGGAAATAAACATTATATGAGTTAGACATAAAACAAAAATGGTCTTGCTCAGATGTAGGAACAATATCGACTATTATTGGCTAATAACAAATCAACTGATTTAAAATTAATTTCTTAGAATTTTTACTGTTTTCCTCTCACTTTCAAAGTCATACACACATCTGAACATTTTGGGAAGCCTTGATTATGATTTTATTTTATTTTTTTAATATCTGTAAACTTCAAAATTATCTCTATAAAAAGTCTTGTAACTACAGGATTCCTTTAAAAGTTGCTGCATTGATCTGCTGAATGAGTGCATCAGGTCACCTTTATAGACACTTCCACAGGTCTGCTTTTCTTCTTAAGTATACTTCATGGAGAAAAGGGAGAATAACATTTGTTGTACAGTAAGGGAAAATACTACAGTAGAATAGTATGCATATTGCTATTATGTGATGTTCGGTGCAACTGTATTCTAGAGTGCCATGAAAATATAATAGCTCTTTAACAAAATGATCGACTGTAAGTACACATTGAGTCACAGATGCATAGTTTGAACAAAAATTCTGTCTTTGAAATTTATTTTACTATACCCAGTACAACTTGGACAATAGAAACTGAATTTGTTTCTGTAGACAGAAAGTTTATTAAAGTGCAGTGAGTTACACCAAACAGACTAAAGACACAGTAGGCTGCATATTAGTGAATACAGAACAGCTTCTGATGTGAATTTTATCTTGAATTTGCAATTAAATAATCTGGTCTGCACACATACAGTAATAATAATCATATAAAGTTATTTTATCATTTGTGGAGGATATGATACTACTATGTGAGCTGTGGCTTCCAGTTTTAAGACATTTTTGCATATTTTCTAGGTATGAAGGTATTCCTTTTAACCCCCCAAAAAAGAGTCCTAAATACAATAAAGGTATGAAGTAGCAGTGCAGGTGAGCAGATCACAAAAGTTGCAGTATAAAGGGGCCTGATGTCCTGTGGAGAAGGTGGAGGAAAATGCAAGAGGCCATGGTTATAAGGAAGAGAGAAGATGGTGAGACCTGGGGAGAATCTCCAGAGATATTCAGCTATGTGTGTTCATTATATGAAAGATTCAAAATTCTACTGAAGTTTATATATAGGAAAAAAATATTTGTCCAGAAATTCTACGTTTTATTGCAAAACTGCAGAGTTTCTTGGATTTTCTCGAGACAATGGAGTTGCTCTTCATGAGATTCATCTAAAGAGTAAATGGCTCACTTTAATGTGAAAGCTACCTCTATATATTTTCTGGACATATAATATCCTTTTATTATTCAAACCTAGAAAACACAGAGAAGTTAAATCAAGCTCTACTCCATAAATTTGTACAAGAATGATTTGTGCTTAATCAAGTGAAAGAGTATTGCAAGATATTTAAGGCCATTTAGACTTGTAACAGTCTAAGTGAAACAAATACAGATATCTCTTTCCTTAGCAAAAGTTACACATACAACCACAGAGTAAAACCACCCAAACGTGCAAACAACAATCTCTGAGTTAAACTAGGCAGAAAGCTCCTCCGTCTCCAGAGTGTTTTCGATAAGTGTTACTATTTTACACTGACTTTGTCAGCACACACGCTTTCTGAGACACTTAATATCACTTATGCTCTTCTACTCGAGTGTGTCATTTCTCCTTTTATCTTTGTGTCAACAATTTTGTTGAGATATGAGTTCTCTCTAGCTAATGAACAAAATTACTGGGGGAAGTAGGGGTAGTAAGAAGGTTATGAAAAGTCTGGCAAGGACCAATGCAACAGGTATTCTTCTGTCCACCTGATGGAGGAAGGGCTGCAAAGCAATGCAACACCTATCCTAACAACTGCACCACTTCCCACCAAAGCTTTGCAAAGAGCAGATGGAGAAGATAAAATTTTTACTATCCAGCCAGGGTCTTTATTATTTTCTAAGGAAATGTGTCTTAAATAAACTTTAATACCTAAAGTATTATAAATAAAATAAATGGAAATTCAGTAGGTGTTTGGGGACAGCCAACATGGTTTTGCTAAGAGCAAATCATGCCTGACAAATTTGGTGGACTTCTATGGTGGGGTTACAGTATTGGTGGATAACAGAAGAGCAACCGACGTCATCCACTTGGACTTGTGCAAAGCATTCAACACTGTCCTGTATAACACCCTTGTCTCTAAATGGGAAAGACATGGATTTGATGGATTGATTAGCCAATGGCAATGGCAGCCTGGCTTGTATGAGAAATAGTGTGTCCAGAAGGACTAGGTAAGTGATTGTCCCCCTGTATGCAGCACTGGTGAGGCTGCACCTCAATATCTGTATTAATTTTTGGGCACCTCAATACAAGAAAGATATCAAGGTGCTGGAGTGGGTCCAGAGATGAGCAACTCAGATGGTGAAGGGCCTGGAGAACAAGTCTTATGAGGAAGCTGAGGGAACTGGGGCTATTTAGTGTGAAGAAAAGGTAGCTGAGGGGAGACTTTATTGCTCTCTACAGCTACCTAGAAGGACATTGTAGAGAGGTAGGTGCTGGTCTCTTATCACAAGTAACTAGTGATAGAACAAGAGGGAATGGCCTCAAGCTGTACCAGAGGAGGTTTAAAGTGGACATTAAGCAAAATTTTTTCACTGAAAGGGTTGTCAGCCATTGGAACAGTCTGCCCAGGGAGGTGGTTGAGTTACCATCCCTGGATGTGTTTAAAAGCCATATAGATATGGTGCTTGGGGATATGGCTTAGTGGTGAACTTGATAGAGTAGTGTTAGTGGTTGGACTTGATGGTCTTAAAGGTCTTTTCCAACCTTGATGATTCTAAATTCTTCCATGACCATATATGGTCTCTCGGTGGATAACAAAATGTCTGGATGGTCACACTGAAAAAGTTGCAGTCAGGTCTTGATGTCCAAGTGGAGATAAGAGACAGGTGGCGTTCCTCAGGTGTTGGTATTGAGACTGGTGCTGTTTAACATCTGTGACATGGACAGTAGGATCAAGTTCACCCTCAGTAAGTTTGATGATGACACCAGCCTGTGTGGTGCAGTCAACACACTGGAGGGAAGGGATGCCATCCAGAGGGACCTTGACAGGCTTGAGAGGTTGGCTCATGCATATATCATGAAGCTGAACAAGGCAAAGTGCAAGGTCCTGCACTTGGATTGGCACAATTCCAAGCACAAATACAGGCTGGGAGGTGAAGGGATTGAGAGCATCCCTGTAAAGAAGGTCTTCTGGGTATTAATAGATGAAACACTATGAGCCAACAATGTGTGCTTGTAGCCCAGAAAGCCAACTGTATTCTCGGCTGCATTAAACGAAGGGTGGCCATCAGGTTGAGCGAGGTGATTCTAGCTCTCTGTTCTGCTTTCATGAGACACCACCTGGAGTACTGCATCCAGTTCTGGAGCCCCCATCACAAAAAGAACATGGACTTGTTGAAGTGGGTCCAGAGGAGGGACACAAAGATGATCATGGAGTTGGAGCACCTTGACTATGATGACTGTCTGAGAGAGTTGGGGTTGTTCAGCCTGGAGAAGAGAAGGCTACAGGGAGACTTTATTGCAGCCTTCCAGTACATAAAGGGAGCCTACAGGAAATATGCGGAGGAATTATTTATCAGCAAGTGTAGTGACAGGATGAGCAGTAATGGTTTCAAACTGAAAGAGGGTAGATTTAGATTAGATATTAGGAAAAAAATCTTTACTGTGAGGATGGTGAGACACTGGAACAGGTTACCTAGAGAAGCTGTGGATGCCCCATTCCTGTCAGTGTTCAAGGCCAGATTGGATGGGGCTTTGCGCAACTTGGTATATAGAGTGAAACAGGTGATGCTGAGGACCAGCTACCAACATTCATAGAATCATAGAATCATAGAATCATAGAATCATAGAATCATAGAATCATTATGGTTGGAAAGGACCTCCAGGGTCATCAAGTCCAACCTTTGTCCTAGCATTTCTCTAACCACTACACCATATCCTCAAGCTCCACATCTAATCGTTCTTTAAACACCTCCAGGGATGGTAACTCCACCACCTCCCTGGGCAGCCTGTTCTCTCAGTGAAGAATTTCCTCCTAATATATAATCTAAACCTCCCCTGACGCAACTTGAGTCCATTCCCCCTTGTCCTATCATTACTAATTTGAGAGAAGAGACCAACACCAGCCTCTCTACAACCTCCTTTTAGGTTGTTGTAGAGGCAATAAGGTCTCCTCTCAGCCTCCTCTTCTCTAGACTAAACAAACCCAGTTCGCTCAGCCGGTCTTCATAGGGCATGCTTTCCAGCCCTTACACCAGCTTTGTTGCCCTCCTCTGCACTTGCTCCAGCACCTTGATGTCCCTCCTGTACTGTGGTGACCAAAAAATTGCATGTGTTTTGTGGTCAGAGATGCAAACTCTCTGTGTTTGGTCTCATGAACAAAAGAGCCTTTTCTAATACACATAGTTTTTCTCTATTGTGTTTTTTTAATTTGTTGTTGTTGTTGTTGTTGTTGTTGTTGTTGTTGTTTGTTTGCTTTCGGTGAGTAGCCTAATATCATGGTTTTATTATTTCAGGAAGAATTGCTCTTACAAATCTTCCTGCTTTTTCATAAGGTTTCTATTTGAAAACATACTGTCCTATATATTTGAATTCATTTTCCAGGTACATCTGATAGTGACTGATTTTTATTTATATGTCTACACATCTAAAATCCTTGAGGCAGAACATTTATTTGCAGAGTAATCCTAGAGGAATTTCCTCCCACTTCCACTTAGCAAGAGGTATGTATATACTTTGCATTAGTTCAAGCAAACTTTTGAAACTTCATCTACTTATGTCGGAAAAAAGTATGTAAAAGTATGTAAAAGTCTCTTCAAATATATATTTATTTCAAAATGCAGTTTTCTTAACACTCTGACCCTGAGGTCATTGCTTTGATTTTTTTTTTTTAATCATATTTGTGCATGTTTTAATGAACAGCTTTATTGTCCAGTTTGCAAAGAATTGAAAAGGTACCTATTTATACCAGAGTGCATCTATGGGTACTTCTACATCAATGTACTGTCTTGGAAAACGAATGCACTTCCAAAAAAAACCTTTTGAACCTTTCTATTTATTGTATTTTTGTTAACATAACAGAACAGTATCAGAGCACACAAAACAGATTCTTGTAGGATAAAACTAAACTCAAACATTTACTCCAACAGCTAAAGTTAGTTCAGTCAATCAAACTAGAGAAGAACTAATATGAAGTAAAACCTTCCAAAAGGTTGTACAGTGAAGAGAGCAGGTCATCAGATGGCTTCCCCTGCAAATTTGAGACTGGTAGTCCCCCCTATTTGTTAAAGTAGACATTACACACGAAATTCTAGAGTACTCATTTACTTGTCTAACTTGTTTTTTTTCCTAGGATACACAAATGTAATTATTAATTGCTAAACTATGAAACTGTATGAGAATAGACCACAAAATATTCCCACACTAGAGCCTCAGTCATGAATAAGCCTCAAAATTCCTACAAGAATTTGTATATTTCTGAAGTTGTATAACAAATGTAAGTGCTCAATGAGATTGCAAAAGTGCTTGATCAAAAAGGATTCTTACAGTAGTTTAACTTTGCCATCACTTGATTCAGAAAGGTGCATAAGTAGAATGCAGAAAGTCTGTGAAAACCTTTAATGTTCATGTCTGTGCTTCTTGTGCCATTTCAAATTTGTTAAGGCAAATGAACTGATTTTGTCAGGGGTAGATATGCAGGCTTTCTTCAGTTACTTCAGTAGTAACTTTCACATGACTGAAAGTTTCTGTGAACATTTCCAGCTATCAGAAGGACTTTGTTAGAAACTGAGGAAGGGAATGGTTGTTTTGACCTGGAAAACATGACGGATTATATAGCAGGAAGCAAAGATAAAAAAATACCACCAGGTATATAGTTGGAAGGTCTTTCAGAGAGAAATAGATTCTATTACTTAATGTAGAAAAGTAGACTGTCATTCATTAATAAAACTGACCATGAGTCAGTGTGATGTCTTTGCCTTTTTGACATAAGGACTACAATGATAGACGAATATTAAAGCTAATAAAGATTTTAATAATCTCTGTATGCTTTTTCTGCAAACAGGAAAGAAATTCAATCTTTATTTCCTACAGCTGTAATACATTCAATCATCTCCTGAGTCACAGGTTGCTTTAAGGGAGTATGAATTAACTCACAATAGCTATGCCAGGAGGACAAAGAGACAATTTGCTGATTTAATTCAAAGGTCTGGACATAGAATAACAGAATCACAGAATCATGTAATTGGTTAGGTTGGAAAAGACCCTTAAGATCAAGTCCAACCACTAACATATCACCACCTAGTCCACCACTAAAACATGCCACAAAGCGCCACATGTACTTATCTTCTAACCACCTCCAGGGATGGTGACTCAAGCACATCCCCAGGCAGGCTGTTTCAGTGCTTGACAACCTTTTTGGTGAAGAAATCTTTCCTAATGTCCAATCTAAACATCCTCTGGGACAATCTGAGGCTGTTTCTTCTTGTACTATTACTTGTTACTTAGGAGAATAGACCAAAATCCACCTCAGTACAGTCTCATTAAAGGTAGTTGTAGAAGAGCCATAAGGTCCCCTCTGAGCATCCTTTTCTCCAGGCTAAAAAACCCCAGTTGCCTCAACCCCTATTCATAAGACTTTGTTCTGAACCATCACCAGCTTCATTGCTCTTCTTTGGACATGGCCCAGCACCAAAATGTCCTTCTTGTAGTGAGGGGCCCAAAATTGAACACAGTATTCAAGTGTGGCCTCATCAGTGCCAAGTGGACAAGAACAACCACTTCCTTAGTTCTGCTGGCCACGCTATTTCTGACATGAGCCAGGACGCTGTTGGCCTTCTTGGCCACCTGGACACACTGCTGGCTTATATTCAGCTGGCTATTGACCAATACTCCCAGGTTCTTTTCTGCTGGGCAGCTTTCCAGCCACTCATCCCCAGACCTGTAGTGTTGCATGGGATTGCTGTGACCCAAGTGCAGAACCTGGCAATTGGCTGTGTTGGTCCTCATATAGTTGACCTTGGCCCATCGATTCAGTAGAGCCTCCCAACCTTTAAGCAGATCAATATACCTGCCCAATTTGGTGTCATCTGCAAACTTACTGAGAGGGTCCTTGATCCTGATAGGCCAGTAGTTCTCCAGATTCTCCTTCTGGCCCATACTGCAGATGGGCATCACATTTGTTAACTTCCAATCAACTGGGAACTCCCCAGTTAGCCAGGATTGCTAGTAAGTAATTGAAAGTGAATCGGTGAGCAATTCTGCCAGCTTCCTTAGCACACTTGGGTGGATCCCATCTGGCCCCATAGACCTGTGCATGTCTAAGTGGTACAGCAGGTCACTAACCATTTCCCTTGGATTATGGGGACTTCATTTGGCTCCCCATCCCTTTGTTCCAGGTTAGAGGGCTGGGTACTCTGAGAAGTACTAGTTTTACTGTTAAAGACTGAGGCAAAAAAGGCATTAAGTACCTCATCCTTTTCTTTATTCTTTATCACTATGCTTCCTCCTGCATCAAATAAAGGATAGAGATTCTCCTTATCCCTCCTTTCGTTGTTTGTGTATTTATAGATTTTTTTTTTTTTTAATTTTCTTTTATGGCAGTAAACATTTAAGAAATTTTTACTTCATTTGAAAAACATGTCCTTAGGAATTGTTTTTCTCTCCTAATTGTCTCTGATATTTTATGGACTGTCAAAATATGAGTCAGAAGCTTTAGAAAGCACCACCAGTGCTGCAACTGTGGGAAACAGTTTAGAAGCATTACAACTTTGTTAGCACTTTTTATGATTAAATTGAAGGAAGAAAATTTAAAGTTGAGAATATTCTTCAAAATTGCAATGCACTATTGTTAATATTATCATCATATGGAGAAGATTATTTCTACATTTGTGTTTCCAACCTAATTTAAGAGAAGTTCTACTTAAAATGGCAATGATTCCTGAAAGATAAGGGTTTGATGTTTGTAGTAGAAGGAATGTTCATTGTAGTAGAACAGGAATGTTCATTAGAAGCATAAGAGAGAGCCCAAATCTCTGAAGACACTGAAGATAAGTATTTTATGCTTCTCTAAATTTCATGAGTATGTTCATTTTTGTAAGAAAAATTCCTAAACATATGTTGAGAAGAGGAAAAGAAAGTAATGAAAAAGGCTGTACTTTTTATGGCTAGAAAGATTTTTGAAAGCAAGTGTAAAAGCTTTCTTAGAGGTATATGCATAATTTGTCTTATAATGCATGTCATGGGTCACCACAATGGATATTTTGTATCATTTAATGGAAAAAAGTTTTTGATTCATCATTCATTTGTTTGCTGAGTATATTTTTAAACAAGGAAATGGAAGATGAAATAAGATTGCCTGAAAAGCCTAAGTAATTGTGTTTTACATATGTTTGAAGAGTCTCAGTAATAGCCTGCTTTCTAATATTTACAGTAAACTGAAAGAAATGACCATACATGATGGTTGTATGGTTACCTATATGGTGTAGGAGCTATTACTGTGGCAATGAAGATGATCTCCTACATGATATACACTCATGTTTAGATAACTTTATTTATAATTTTGTATATAATTTTCTTAGAAATGTGGAAACTTTTAAAGGACAACAATGTCAAAGAATCATTATTTCCACAATGTCAAGTAAAATGTAAGATGGAAATTAGGCCAAGTTCAGTATCCAAGAAATACTTTCAGTGTGCCAGAAGCTGAAAGTATGAGAGTTTTACTGATCTGTTGTGTACCAGAAAAAGAGAGACTTGAGGCCAGGTTCACATCTGAATTTTAAGAAGTTAAATCCCACGTATCTCCTATTTAATTTTTTTTTTTGGAATCTCTAACTGTGTTCATCTCCCTTTTCTCAGATATCATCTAACAATGCAGATGACCAAAAATATTATGTGTCACAATTTATGTCAATAAATTTCCTTCATGCTTAAAAGGACCCCAAAAACATCTGTCTCATTCCTGACAGTGAACCAGGTGTTATGCCCTGTCCCCATCAGGTCCTACACTCTCCCTTTTCCTTGGACTATCCTAGGACTATCTCAGCCGAGAGATAACCCTGCATTTGACAGATTCATATCCTGTTTGAGGAGTTAAAGCCCACCCAAATTCTCCAGCTCCAGACCCTACTGCCTACTGGGGCAACCAGGCCCCAGTGTCCTGTTGAAGATGTTTCACTTTGAATAGGAAGTCTAACTTTCTCCTGGATTAGAAGGGATATGGAATGCTGATTTCTGGAGGCAGCAATACAGTGGAGAGACCATTGTTTTTTAAAAACTGGGTTTACATTTTATATCAAAATTTGCCTTATGTCCTAAAATATAGATTAAAAGTTTTAGGTATTATGTAAGTAGGTAGGAAGGTATTTACTTGAAATGAAAGATTGCATGCAGTGCAATAATTGTCACTCTGAACTCTAGTCCTTAGTGATTACTTAAGTGAGATGAATCCAGATCTAGAAAAAAGGAAGCAATCTCAGGACTCATTAATTTAATAAAGAAGTAAAAAATAATCTGTCTGAAATATAAACCCAAACAGCAACTGGGACTGACATGCATACACACAAAAAGTCATTTTGATGTTGATGTAATTTACAGGGCTTACATTTGATAGTGGCTAATTGGAAACAGTAAGTTAAAGTACATTTTTTCTAAGGAAACTCTTGAAAAATATGTTAAAATACTATGGTTGTGTCAAAAGATAGCTGTCAGAAAGAAGAAGCTATAATTTACGTGAACATTCATAAAGTCCTAGCAGTATGTCTGGCAAGTTTATAAAATAAATTTAGGAAGTGGAGAAGAAAAGTAAAGCCATAAAAAAAAAGTAAAGAGACAAATTATAAACCAAAGATAGAACATCTTCTTCAAATTAGCAAATATGAACAGAATGTTGATGAGCTCCATGAAATGTTACAGGTTTTTGAGTTTAGTTGCATTAATGAAGGCTGTGAAGAACTTGAAAAGCAGTAGAAGGTGTGTACAAGAAGGAATAATTTGAGCAACTCACATAAATGTTTTGGGTTTATTTTTCAAATTTATTTCAGGCAGAACTGCCTGGATTATGGTCATCACAAATCCATTTGGTTGTATGTTTTTCAGCACATCTCAATTGACATAAGTGGGATTATTTTAGGAGTTCACATGACATGCTGGAGAACATGTCTTATTTAAGAATTCCTAGGAAAGAGAGGAATGCAATTAACATGAGGAATGTCTTTATTATCAATGAACTGAGGATAAACCAAACACTCTAGTTTTTTGTTCTTACATAAAGTAGCAAAATCTGAATGCTTATTATGCTTCTGAATAGATGTACACAAAGTTGTCTTTGAGCTAGGAAGGATTATGTGTGAAGATGTACCATATGGCTGATAAGTTAAGTGTTCATGTGATTAATTTAGTAAATGAATAGGCAGTTAATCATTTGGATATGGAAAAATTCATATTTATAAAAAATGAAATTTACACTGGCAATTTTTAAACTTCTAATTAAAATGACTGTTTCCCTGAGTATTCAAAGACATTTTTCATAAGAAAATGAATGACTCTGATTCCATATTTCTGAATCAAAATGACTCATATTTCATTACTAGCTGAAGATGAAGGTCCTTTGTCAGTAATGCTTGAGTAACAAACATACTGTCAATAACTTTGCTCATGCATATGGGCAGCCTGAAATAAACCGCTAGCTCTTGAGTGTCTAACTTTGTGACAATCTATGAACAAATTACAGTATACTCTTGAGGACTGCATCAATTATTCTGGATATGATACAAAATTTAACCTATATACCAAGGATGTGGGTTATATAGTGACTTAGGAGTCCAGCTTGTCATTAGGTCAAGCCAAATTGCTTAAGGTCACACAGGAAGGCGAGAAAGCATGGCAAAATGGATTGCTACCCACAGAATGTGCCATAACAGGCAAAGAGTTTCATTCTTCTACATAGCTACTTCCTGTTAGGTGGGAATACAGCTGGGTCTAAGCCATTTTTGTTTCACTGAGGGAAGAGTCTGAGGATCTTTGCTGTGTAATCCACATTGTTGTGTGTCTGAAATATAACTGATATTTCCCTGGGTAAAAAACTAGTGATGAAGACTACAGATTTTTGTTAAGTAAGAAGGAACTATGCTTGAGCTCAGGACCACAGGCAGAATTTTGAAGTGTACAAAGATGTAGTCTTCAGATGGCACTTCATGTATGTTTTGTGAACTCTATAACCTCCTGGGAACACTTCTGGTACAGCACAACATAATACTTCTATTTTGTGGTTGACAGGAAGGAATTCTGCCTCCCTGTCCCCAGTTGGAAAGACGGGAAAAGTCTGAATAGGCTTTAGTAGAGAAATGCCAGTGAAATATACTGTTTCATTTCCCTTCAGAGGTGAGAAGAACTAGTGCAACATTCAATATTTTTAGTGTAATAAATTCTGGAGAGTGAGAGTGAACTCTGCTATTTGATTGCATGACCTTGAAAGGATCCATTAATCACTTTTACTTCTGTTTTAATTAGATGTAATTTTATTATCTTAATGTCCTCAGAATATTTTGAAGGTTCCAAATATTGACAGAAGGATTCTGACATGACTTGCCACATTCATTGCAGGGGATGATTAGGGCCCTGAAAGCACTTCCCTCACTGCTTGCACATTAATCCAGAAAAAGGGCAACATAAAATCCTAATAGTTCACATAGTGATTGTCAAAGACATGTTGATCCTTCTAGCACTCACTGTTCCTCATATTTATATGTTAAATGCCTTCTTTCAATGCCTTGAGTGATACATTTTTGTCAAGCAATATTGTGTATTATCACTGTCATATTGAAAGTGTCAGCTGTGGAAATACCACTTCTGCTCCTTCTCTTCCCTCCAGCAGCTCTCTGCTTCCTCAGTTACAACCACATTAATAGACTACAACAGAGAAGTCTTTTGCTTTAAAGAAATAATTTAAATAGCATCAAGCAGCAGTTCAAACACCACAAAAGGGGACTTGAAATGAGGCACTGAATCCAGCTCACCAGTCTGGTTGCCAGTCCCATGCTTCCAAAGCCAGTCACAGTACAGATTTCACTTAATGATCTCTAGTTCAAACTTGGAGCTCTTAAACCTGTGTATGCTCACAGGAGAAAAGGCCCTTAGGATGCTGTCCAAAGAGAAAACAATTGCAGAAAATGCAACATAAAAATTTCCAGCTTACTCACGTTTTTCAGAATGGTTCACATAGAAATTGCAAGCTAAGATGTATACCATTCCTAAGCTGAATTCTGCAGTTCTAGTTTGTGTTTAAAATACATAGTTTATTTTCTTCATTAAATAATTTTGGAGTCATACCTGGCCAGAGGTTGGTGTTCAGCTAACACATGCACTGCCAGTTAATAGTGGTTCATTTGACAACTAAGAATATTAGGACCACTAAATTCAAGTACATTTTCTGCAAGACAGCTGATGAAGAGCAATATTTAATAGCCTACATCTTGGTGGGACAGTAACCCACAAACTGTTTGACTATGAGAAGTTAATGTGGTGTATTCCTGGTGGTGAAGGAACCACACAGTGCTTCTCTTACCTTGACAATGAAGATTTCATGTCTGCTGTGAAGACGTTGAAGAAAATGGTAAGAAATCAAATGTGCAACGAATAATAATCAAAATTAGTGGGGGAGCTGGAAAAATTATAGGTTACTTGCCACTTCTAATTTTAGGTTTTAAGCCATTTGTTTTAAGAACCATTAATTAACCTCATTCAGTACCAACCCATGAACATGTATATTACGCACTGTTGGCTGATAATAGGCCAGGCTGTGCTAAGAAAGGAGCGTATTCCAGTAGCATATAATTGAAAAAAAAGAAGGGGTGGATGCTTAGGGAATGGTATTCTTATATGAGATGAACCTTTTCTTCTTATACTGAACTGTTGTTTTCTTCTGTCAAAAGCATGAATACGATTTTGATATTTGGGCTATAGTACAATTACTATATTGATCAAAGCACGCTCTTTGGCTCACTTGTAGAATTTGGAGAACCATTATTATTTTTAAAATTGCTTATTTCAACCTTGTAAAGCTGACACTGGTCTAACCAAATAATTTTATACTTTTTTTATCTCTCAGAGGAGAAATAGTATAGGAACTCTATACTTATGCTAAAACCAGATGCCCCCACATCTGATGGGTGAAGGACCTATGCCAGCTGCAGTCAGATGATGTAATTGTATCCAGCTCTTCTAATGTTTTGCTTCTGCCTGTAGGTAAGGAAGATCTCCACAAAGCAGTAGATTCCATTGCAATAGTAGGAAGAAAAGACATGTATATGTGAAGTAGCCCTTGACTGCGTTGAAGGTAGGAGACAAGTTTCCCCATCCTGTAGTCTCCCATTTGTTGAACTGCACAGAATCACTTAGTTCTTTTCACCTCTGATTTTATTTTACATTTCCAAGTAATCAAAAATACTAAAGAATGTGCAGACTTAGATTTATGGAAGCCTTATACATGATTATGAAATCTTAAAGGTTATATTACAGTATTATTAAGCTACCTCATACCTATTTATGAAATGTTGACTATATGATTACTTTTAAGATTTTTTTTCATATTATCTTAAGATTAAATATTATTGGGTAAAGTAGTATCTACTGTGAATAAAATAGTTTCATTTTAAAATTAAGATGTATTAGTAGATGTAGTAAAACTCAGCTATTTCACTTCATTTCTGTCCCAGCATGCACAGAAATTCTTAATCTTTCTTGTGATGTGGATAGGCAAGAATAAAAAATAGTGTAATTTATCTACTTCTCACAGCACAGCCTACAAAGATATTTTGGTTTCTGACTCTTGTTTTAGTATCTCGCTGTCTACTATTTATCACAGAACTTTGTGATTTCATAGGAGATTGTGCATCTAAAAACTTCTGTGGGTGTGACATTCTCTATGTGTCTATTTGAATGCAGCTGGTCTCTCCAGGACTTTTTATAGTTTCCTCCATCTGCAAAACACAGACCAGTCTTCCCAGTATTCACTGGGAATGAATTGAGTGACTTAGCTATATACAATTCAAGTAACAAATTAATTATCACTTAAAAAAGCATGTGTAAGAGGGTATGGCATGGGGATAGATCAGCAGCTCAAGTGTCAGGGTGCATTCTGGTTACTGCAAAAAAAAACTAGGCTATTTGGAGGTAACTCAGGGATAGTAAATTTATTTTACTTTGCTGATATAAACCTATTTTGAGTGTGGTAGACTGTCTCCAGATTAGCCCTTTCCCTTAGCTAACATTGATTATTTTTTAAGTGGCTGCATAACTATAAATATCCCCCCCTTAAATAAAACACGTGCTGCTACATTTAAAGGCCTAAAGAAACATTTGTGGACATGTGGAAAAGAGCACTATTTTTCACATTTCTATTTGACAAACAAATGTAATTTCCTTCCTCTTTCCTTTCCCCTTTTCTTTCCTTCTTCCCTTTTTCTCTTTCCTTTTCCTCTTTGCTTTCCTGGTTTTTTGCTGAATACAATCATGACCTAGTCCAGGAATAACAACTTATCCTTGCTTAATAAGCATTTTTGAAGACACCCATTTCATTTTAGTTGACTCTGAAGACTGTGCTAATACAGTAAGCTAAAAAAAAAAAAAGCCACATAAAAGGAAATGGGTAAATAGACTCCTTTAAAAACTATTAAGCAACATTGCTGTGATGAACTGTAACAATTCAGACACCTACGTTAATCAAATATCAGAATTAGCGTGTTTTTTTCAGATAGTCAATATCAAGTGTATTGGCACAGCTGGATTTTCTTACAGCTTTTTTCATAGATTGAACAATTAACTGTTATTTAACAGGCATGTAATTTTGTAAATGTAAATCATATTACCAAATAATGAAGGAGTTAAATGAAATATATTTAAAACATTTTATTTACATGCCAGTGTACTAATTCCAAGACTTGTTTTGTTTGTTTGTTCGTTTGCTTACTAAATTTGATCTATCATTATTATTTTTTTCTGTCCTTTGTTCTGCAATGAAAGAAATATTACTCCTTGCTGCCAGGTGGCTGCCATTTAGTGCATAAAATTTGTGGTCCCTTTTACCATATGAAAAAATCTACCTCACAAGACTTTATTATATGATTATTTTTCAAAAATATTTTCATGGTCTTTCTGTACAAAGGCAGCCAAATCATGTTTTAATATAAATCAGGTGAAGACTTTGCATTCTGCTTTTTTAATGTATTACTCAGAAAATTCTATTAAAAGGATTATGGACTAGATTACTGACTACTTGGTTAGTGAGGAAAACCACACAACTTTATAAAGGTTTGATACACACAATATAAGGAATCAACCCCTTAAGCACTTCTTTAAGTTAAACTGAACTTTAAAGTAAGTCTGAAAGATCGTTCACAAGTTAGGTTATTGTGATACTTGCATTAAGCTAATACTTAGGAAAATTCAGTCAGAGATAAAGAGATCTGTGAGCTAAATGCTGTACATACTAAAAGCTGCAGACTCAGAGGGCTTCTAAGCAAAACAGAGAAGGTGAAAATAGGTGGAATGCTATGGGGACTGGAAACCATGAAAAAACGGTGGATTCAGGTTACCAGAAGTTGAATCTTTTTTGCCTATGATGGAAGCAGATACCAATTTCCCTATCTTTATCTCACCCCACAACCTTCCTCATGACATTTTCTGCCCCTCTCCTGTTGAAGAAGGGGAATGAGAAAGCAGCTGGATGGCATTTTGGACCTTAGACAAGGCTAACCCAACAGTGGCAAAGTCTGTGGTGGCAAAGATGAGTCATTAGACAGACAGAGGAGAAAAAAGGTCATTCTGACCTAGAAAAGTTATTGTATTGAAGTATTCTGAATCGCTATCACAAGGACAACTGAGTGTGTAGACCACAATGGAAGATGTTGTCATAGTCAAAAGTAAAACTATATAAGCTTGATAAAATTTATAATTACATAGACAATGAGAAATGGCTCTATCTTAGATATATTAAATGGGGAAGGAATGGTCATGACAAGCTAAAAAGATCAAAGTCAAAGATGAATCTGTAGATTTGCTGTCTACAGTGATACAGAAGGAAGCTAAAGGTTTCAGCATAGAAGGCTAAGATCTTCTTAGTCTTACTTATTTTTATCTGATGACTAGTTGTCCATGATAGATTTCAGAGAAATAGTGAGAGATTTTGGACAGAACATGTAGCTATATAAATTTGTCTTGTATAAAGCACCTGAGGTTGAATATATAATTGTATAGAAAGTTACTCTTGCAAAAATTTGCAGCATCACATTCTAAATGCATTACTTTACCTTTGAGTTGGAGAAGTAAGTTTGAGTTCAAATTGTTAACTCCTTAATTTGTTTCTTAGCATCTCAGTATTGATATTAACAAAGTCTACTTTCAAGGTTGTAAGTTTCTGTTATTAAGTCAGATATATGAGTTTTCATTATAGGATGATTTTTTTTGTTACTTTAGTTTCTGATTAGGACTTAGCAAAGAATGGGATACATCTTTCCAACAGAGTCACTTTATCTTTATTATTGCTATCTGCATTACAAATGAATTCATTAACATTCACATCACAAACCCCAAGTTAATTATCTGATAAGACAAAAATTTCTTCAGATACATCTTGAGGTATTTGATTTGCCTTATTTGTATTCTCAGTAAGCAACTTTCTCTTGCTTGCTAGAGATGAGTATAAGGAAACTGATTCTACTCATTACCTAATCCTGACTGAGATTTTTTTCTGTCCTTTGTAAGATGGAAATCTCATTTGTTTTCTTCTCCCTTTGTTTAATTCATTTATGACTTCTGAGATATACTATACATGCCATTTTTGACTATGAAAAACAGGTTCTAATTTTTAAACATGTAGTTTATAATCACCAGTATATTAAATTGAAAACCACATCTGAGTGAAAAATAAAACAAACAAAATAACTCATGTAAATGTATATTTGCTCAGATATGTTTAGTATTGAACTCATAATGTCCATATTATTAAATCTGTACAGACAGCTTCTTTGCAGAAGGGGCAGGTTTTTACATTTATTCTTAGCCTTCTCTGTAATAAGATATGTAGTTTTCCCCTGTTAATCTAAGACTTTTGATCCTGTTTCCTATTCAGTTTAGTCTCACTCAATTTGGGCACATGCTGAACCTTGTGTCAGACCTTCATTAATATCCCAGTATATGCTTCCAAATAGGAAAACAGACTATATTTAGAATATGGAGAGTTTAGTTAATTAAAATTTCTCAGTAAATGTCTCTTTCTTCTGTATTACTCCATGGCATTTTCTCAGGAGTCTATGCAATCCTTTCCTCAGAGCTAGTGAAAAATTGCAGACCATTGTAGTCAGTGGTAGGAGTTCCCTAAAGGGACACTTCATTGCCACACAGATAGGCTACTAAAATATTGTAAAGAATCAAGTTGTTAAAGGAGTGAGCTAGACACAATTGGTCTCCACCCTATTTCCCCACTTTCAGAGACCCATGTCTTCATTCAGTTATTCCTGGAAAAGTGTTCAGTATCATTGTGAGGCACCTGAGGGTACATGAATCAACCACATGGTTTCTGGCAGACAAAACACAGATGCTGCAGGATGCCTGGGATATTTTGCAATGGCATCTGGAGGCCAAGTGGAACTCCAAGAATATCTGGAAGGGTGCCATATTGCTTATTTTTAGGGAAGTGAATTGAACCCAGGGTATGATTCAGATCTGTATTTCAAGATCTGGAAACCCCAAATGGAAACTCCAGGGATTTACCTAAAGACACTTCAGCTGCAAATATGTTCATTTCATGAGACTAGCCTAGAAGCAACAAAAATGAAAACCAGTAATGTCTATAATGTGATCTTTGGCACCAGTTCTCCTGCTCTGTGAATCCACTCTTTATTTTCTGTATGGCATGCTAATACAGGTGTAGCCATCATGTCTCAGCTGCTGTTATAGTATGTAGAGAACCTGTGAAGAAGGATCACCTAGACTCTGGTTTAGCTGTCTTCAATGAAAAATATGTTAGTTATTGGTCCACAGTATCACTCTTTTCACCAAAACACATTCTTTTTTCACTTTATATATGAGCAGATTTAGTGTTGTAAGATTTATAAAAACATACCAACCATGAGATTTCTTTTTATAACAGAATACTACAGTTGTTAGTATGCTTTTAAATAATGGAAGATCTTGAGTGGCACAGTGTTGTTGAATAGAAGCAACTGAGACCTGCATTAGCAGGGATGATAAAGGCAGGGTGTTAACAGTGCTATAATTTTCCACTCTTGCTATCTGCTAACACGTTTTTCATCAATTGTCCTCTGTTGTGAGGTAGCAGCAACTTTCCTCCACCAACTCACATTTGCACTGACACTGAATTAAAGTATTGTAGGACATAAAAAAATTGTCTCTCTGTTATTTACATGTGTAATTTGTTGGTTACTTTTGCAGTGTATTAAATGACTTCAACAGTATTCTTAATTGCTCCAGTTATTGTTTTTGTTGTTATTGTTTCTACAATATTTGCAAAGACTTACCACTCACAATCTGTGTGATTATAGTTTCATGCATTTGTCCCTATTTACCTCAATATTTTTGTCTTGAAGAGACAGAACCCATGGATAAAACTTCTGCAAGTTCAGACCATGAAACACTTTTATAAAACCACTCTAGATGAGTTTGGCAAACCCTTTATGATTATGACTGATCCATATTTCCCTTTCATATTCAAAATGAACCTTATATGTAATATTAGAAATTTCTTAACTGCTCTGAACACTACAGATTATGTAGTGTATTATAAAGATCCTTTATCCATCATTACATCAAAAGAAAACTGATGAGAGATGGTAACACTTATTCTGGAACTGCTGACCTTTCAGAAAAAAACCCACCACATAACAGTTCCTTTTATTTTCAACTGCACTTTGACTTAAGCAATAGAAGCACTTTTACCCAGAAAAAGTAAATGCAAAAGATCGTAAAATCTACTAATAGGGGCACTTGCATTATTCTGTGAGGGAATTATTGTCATTTTTTCCTTTCAAATGGCACCAACTCTTGTGTTGCTGCTAAGAGGTGCTTCATTGTAAGATTTCCTCTGATCAGGTTCTGTCTTTGATAGTCTTGCTGTGTTTCTTTATAGCAGAGCAAATTTAACTCAGTTTGGTGCTATATTAGCACAGTTAAATTGCTTTTGGTAACGCTAGGTTTCAGATAAGGCCACCTCATGTCTATTTGAAATGTGTGTGTCTCCAGTACACTGTACGCACAGATATACAGTGTTGTGGGGTATTTTGGCCATTCAGTATGCTTTTATTGCTTTCACTCCATGAGATTTTCAAATCTGATGGGCTGAAGAGATAAGACAGGTGCTGTCACTGCCTCTACTAGGATGTCTGGATGTCCAGTCCCTGCCTTTAGGATGCACCCTTGCCAGCTCTGCCCCCAGCCAGGGGCCCTGAGCAGAGACCTCCTGGGAGTGTGGTCAGAGCAACAACAGCTTCAGTGTCTTGCTCCACAGTCTATCCTTCACCTTTCTTTCTTGGCCGCCAGTTTTTATAAACACCTGCTTTCTTTTGTGTGCAGTGTCCTGCTGTTTTCACGTTTCTGTCTTGGTAGTGATACCACAAGTCAGGGTATATACAAGCACATTGCTTGCCTTTTGTTACCTGTAGCATCCTGAATTTTCTCATGTAGTTGTCTTGTTGGTGGAGCCATAGGTCAGGATTAACTACCTGCACACATGCCTTAACAGCCTCTTCCTTGAAAATGGAGTAGCAGCTATGAAGCTGATCAACAGACATTGATTATTGTGAAGCATTGTTAGTCATGAAGAAGATGGTGTCTGAAGTCAAGGAAAACTCTTATACTTGCTGATGATGGTCAGAAGCGAGGCAAAGCTATATGTGGGAAGATGATGATGGCATAACTGGTCAGTGAACAACCCTGTTTAACAGCAATTTCAAAATTTAACACTGTTTAGAGTGTGCTATAGGAAGATACCAAGATTTTTCTTTTCTAGTTTGATGAAAAAGTACAGTTTGGGTCATAGTTTTTACTAGCATTTTCAATCAAGACATTTTGAGGTTGCGACAAGCCTTAGCTTACAGTGCAGATGGCAGATTTTTGAGGTGAATACTGACAAAGCTTTCTTCATTAGTAACTCTTTATTTTTAATTAGCTAGAAAATGCTTTACAAAAAAGTGTTTTTTAAACAGGGACATTACTTTGCCCTGTTTTGAGGTCTTTTTATCTTAGGCCTTCATCCTTTGGCAGTTATCCTACTTTTATCACAGAAAAGACCAGTCCTTAAGAAAGTGTGTATTGTTTCTTTTTAAAATCCTGTTTCTAAATGGGAACTTTGGGTTTCTCTATGTGTAACTCTGTTACACTCATAACTCAAGCAGTAACATTTCTGGTAAACAGTTCTCAATGGAAATTAGAAATTGGTCAGTCAGACAAACAAAAACCCACCCTATCATAAGCTATACATGATCTACTTTGATCTACTTTAATGTGTATGCTGTTTGCAGTTGGACAGTAAGATTTCCTCTACATGTGTAATACCAAAGGTTAATTCCACTGCTGCGATATTTCCATTTAACTTGGCAATACTTAGATATAAGGATTTGTTTGCATACTGAGAATTGACACAAGTAATATACCTTATTGTACAGTATGCAGACAACTATTTCTGAGATCTACAAATCGTGGAAAAAACCAGTGTTCTTTGGTTACAGTTCACTACTATTCTGCTATTCCTTTGTGTTTTAGATTTTTCTTCTGGAAGAATTTAAAAGCATGATAGTATTCATAATGTGTAGAGTATTCATAATGTTAAGAGTAACTTCATTCATATACTTGATAAATCCCTCCAAGAACAAACTTAACCTGCCAGTAAGTCCTATCATTTGGTGCTGCATAATTTTGTCAAATTACTATTATTATTAATGCATAAAAATGGATGCAACTACATCTCCCCAGAGAGCTCTAAATGACACACAAACAAACTGTTTTTCTCAACAATTTAAGAGCTGAAGCCAGAAAAGAAGATTTTTCTCTGTAGATGTGCATGCTGCAAAGGTAAGAGGGATGATAGCATCACAGGAAGAAGAAAATGGTGTCAGAGTAGCTCTTTCATGAAGTAAAGCACTTGAGGAAAAAAATACGAGCACATGACTTTTACCCTTCCTCAAAAACATGTAAGGAAAAATACTGAACAAACACTGTGAGTGGGAACTAAAGTCATATAAGTCTGAAGAATTTTGTGCTATTTTGATGTAATGAATCCCTATAATATGACATGGACGTTACATTCTAAGTTTGGACACTGTTTCAATGCATTTTTCAGATACAGTGATTTTGCTCAATACCTGTTCTTTGACCTTCCTGGTTTCAGTATGCTGACTAATGGGATATTGCATTCATCTCTAAATCTATGCCTTAAAAATGGAAAGCCAATTATGAAAAAAGTAGGTTCCTAAGATGAAACTTACTTTATATACTAGACTTCCCAAAAATAAGAAATGTATAATGTCACACAGGCAGACCCAAGAATCTTACCTCCTCACATATGAAGTTTATGTATTTTCATACTAAAAGGAATTTCATTCTAAATGAGACAGACTAGCTTGCTTACCTGTAGCTCTCTTCACTAATGTGCTCTACTTATTTTATTTCCAGCTAGAGCAAAATAAAAGTGAAGGCAAAAGAAAATATTCCTTAATTTCAATGTCTTGCATATGAGAAAGGACCAATAAAAATAGACAAAGAAAAAAGAATGGAGTAATTAAAGATATTCCTTAATTTGCAGATAGCCTTATATCTATGTCTCTTTTAGGGCTTAGAGCAAAGCTTTTGTCTTTTGTGCCTGTACAATGTGCAGCAATGAGACTTTCTATCCTGCCTCTCTCAACTGAACTGACTTCAGAGTTTATCCATCTGAAGTCTCACCGTTCTTCTGAGTGTTATTTAACACAGAGTGATAGCAAGCATGCTTGTAAATGAAAAGGTGCCTCTTGCAGCAGAAGATATGTCACAATAAAATACCAATCTCTCTTGAACACAGAGTGCTTCAAATTAAATTATGATATTCAGTTTTCTTTAAGACTTGCTGAATTATTTATTAATGATGTTCCCAACAAATGTAGGTTTTTCTTATTTATAAGACGGACACAAATTGTCTTGCAGATGACTGAGTATATAAAAATGAACTAAGATTTAGGACTATTCATGAATGTGTTTCTTGCAATGTATTATTCATGTCATGTCATTGATAACTTATTTGATATTGTGTTCCCTAGAAGAAAATACTGAATAGAGGCCATAAATAAACTAATTTAAATCTTAACTTTGATCTCCCATGGCATAACAGAGTGTAAAAAAATTTCTCACTGTGTTCTTCAGGCTTCCAGGATAGACAAAAAAAAAAGAGAAGAACATGAATTAATTGCTAGATTACAACTTTACCAAAACAGTGGAAAGGAACAGTTCTTTATTGTAACTAATTTTGACTTACATGTCAGTACAAAGATAAAGTTTTAGGTGCATATATAAAAAACTTCTAAGTCATCTGGTACTGGAGGCTTCTGCCCAATCTGTGACTGAAGGTCTTTTCAACTTCATCCTAGATGTTACTGACACTCATTGCTATAAAGTCTCCTGCCTCCTTTGTTCATTCAGCAGTCTGCTGCCCTCAGGTGTATTAACACTTTCTGACTCTCAGACTGCAGCTTCTCCAGCACTATGTCCTTCCTTTTGCTCTTTTCATTCTCTGGGACATAAATCCTATTGTGCTTCTCTGGACTAGTCCTGACTTCATCAAAATCTATGTTGTCTCATGTCTTTCTATCCATACAGAATCACAGAATCACAAGGAAGGACATGGAACTGCTGGAGAAGGTACAACAAAGGGCTATGAAGATGATAAGGGTACTACAGCATCTTTCTTAGGTGGAAAGGCTGAGGAAGTTGGGTCTTTTTAGTCTGGAGAAGATAAGACTGAGGGGAGATCTTATCAATGTTTATAAATACTTAAAAGGTGGGTGTCAGGGGGATGGCACCACTCTTTTTTCATTGATGCCCAGTGACAGGACAAAAAGTAACAGACACGAATTTGATCTTAGGAAGTTCTGTGGGAGAGTGGCTACAGGGCAAGGGTCACATTCCCATGCAGAGACTTGCTGATGAGGAGCTGCACAGGCACAGGACACAGATAGTGTAACAGAATAGCAAGGTCAGATTGTTCCTTGAGAAAGGGAGTTCTGCAACAACAAGATGACTGGGGCCTAAGATATGAGGAGCTGCACCAGCTGCACGACCACAGAGATAAGCAACTGGGCAGGTCTGACTTTTTATAGCCTAACCAATAATGAGCTTTCTTTTGCACTATGTATGAGCCTCATTAATAACTGTATAAAAGAGTGTTGGTCTTAACAATAAACGAGAATTGCCTGATTGCTCACATTGAGTGCCGTAATTCTCCCACCATCTACAACAAAGTTCTATTTAAACATGAGTAGGAACTTCTTTACTTCGAGGGTGACAGAGTGCTGGAACAGGCTGCCCAGAGAGGTGAGGGAGTCTCCTCCCATCTCTGGAGACATTCAAAGCCCACCTGGACGCATTCCTGTGTGACCTTCTCTAGGTGAACTTGTCTTGGCAGGGGCATTGAACTAGGTGATCTCCAGAAGTCTTTTTCCAGTCCCTATCATCCTGTGGTTCTGTGATTCTGTGGTATGAATCATTAGGCAAATAGACACCATGCTGTACTACAAGCATAGCTTGTACCAGGGGAAGTAAGAATAATTCAACATTATTCCTGAGCTGGCAGTGGAAAAATCAAACAGAAAAAATGGCTGCTGGTATCATACTCTAAGCCAATGAGAACCAAAGTAGATTTTAATCTCTCCTGGGGCATATTTTCATAGACTATTTAGGCTCAGTAACAGACACAGTTCTTAAAGATATCATTTATGATCTGTTCCCTTCAAAAGGGCTGTATTCACTAGTCTGGCCAAGGGGAAAGGAGTTCGTTGAATGTGAACTATAATACAAAAAAAATAATGTTTGACAAAATATTTGAGCATGTTGCCATTGTTATAACCACAGATTCCAGCAGATGGTGACTTTCTTGGAATTATGAACCGGAATCCCAGCCAGATACATTTTAACAGGTACATTAACTTCACTGGGCTTAAACTGACTTTTGCAAGTAAGAATTTGTTTCTAAGTGAAAAAAATTGCTGCCTAGTGTAGTGGAAGCAAGTGGTTGAAATTGTGAAATTCACAAGATGGATACAAAGACAACACAATTTAGAGAAAGTTTAAATAGTAAAATAAATGTCAATATAAGAAAACACGCAATTGAGGCAATGTCAATAAAGATCTGCCTTATTATTATATAAGAATTTATGAAGGCCTGTTTTTTAATACTTGCTTATAAAAAAAATGGAAAATCTCTTCTCATTTATTTGTCATCAGATTTTTTCAAGAGGTAAATTTAAACAGGTTCACAAATTATTTTAAAAGTTCTAATACATTTATTCTCTAAATACTCCTTATATAATAAATATTTCTTATTATTGGGGAAAGTAGTTGCCTTTAGTGACTACATATAATTATTTCCTGCTTGAGTAGCTGATTAACATAAATCTTCCTTCAAATATGTAGAATTTAGGCTATAAAGCAATTAGTAATCAGGTCTATTGTAACATTACTGTTCTACTTGGTGAAAAGATAGTAATATTTATTCTATTTCTTACAATTATTCTGAAGACGTGCCTTTTTGCAGAACAATTAATGTTTTGATGAGCAACAAGAAGAGAACCATTCTGGCATCAGGCAGAATTGCATAAATGAGACTGGGATGTTCTCAATGGAAAAAAATGAAAATGGAAAACCTCATATTCTTCTGTACTTCCTAATGGATTCTGTTGCAGCTCTGGGTGTGAAGGTGAAGAGTACTATATGCTTGTCCTCTGAGACAGGACCAAAAAAAATGTTTTAAGAGTGAAATATTCAACATCAAGTTTATCAATTTCTTACAATACTAGAAAAAACCATAGATATTTAAACCTGATATTCATAATAAAAGACATGTAAATTTAGTAAATATCTACTTAACTGTTAGAGAAATACACAGTAACATAAACACATGCAAAAGATGAATTATTAAATTCTGGCAAAATATTAACAATTAAATGAAGGAACAATAAAATTTATGTTAAAATATTCCTGGTTTCAATAGTACAAGTATAGATCCTATTACAGTATTAAAATAATTGCTTCTTTTCCTACTTTTTCTTAAAAAATCCCCCACTTTTTAATGTTAAAAATGCATTTTCATATCCATCAACAAAGTTCATCTTGACAAATGCTATAAATGCAAATATTTTGATATATACAGAAATAGAACATCTATGTTTCTTGGACCTGCACGGATCTGTAAATGAAAAAGAGCTGACATCTGTAGTTTTTTGATTACCTGTGTTCTGAAATCAGACAATATGCCTTATAACATCACAGAACAATGTTGATTTAGTGGGGACAGTTATTGAGCTAAGATCACAAGGAGTCTGTTACATCTTTAAACAATACATCTAAAAAACCATTACTACTTCATAGTAGGTATTTCTTCACTTCTTGGTATCAATAAAATTTGAAATACTCATTAGGAGCCATTCATTGAGTCAGGCTTGTCTTTTATTTATTAAGTGTTTGCAAACCAAAAACTTGGTTACAAATGAGTGTTATCCTCATCACTCTTCCATTAATGGCAATTGTAGACATATTGTATATTATTGTATAGATAGTTAACAGTCTTAGGGAAGTAAACACTTTTTCTGCTAGTCAATACTTGAAATCTGTTAATGGAACTCTGTGACAGATGACTTGCCACAGGCATAGTTTCTGTATCCTGATGAGATAGAAAATTACGATCAGTGCCTGTTGGTCAATATTTCAAGAACAGGATGCAAGAAGTGTTACTATTTAAGACTTACAGAGAAAACTAAACTTTGAGAACTGCATCATTCATCCGTACTTCTGGCCTTCATTTGCACAACTAGTATTATAGCTATTTATATGAGGTGTGATGTAGTCAAAAGGGTTTCTTTGAGCCCATGAAAAAGCAAAACAGACCATCCACTGACATTTTCACTGCCATGTTAAAGTGACTTGTTTATTCTGGGCAGTAGAGACTCTGCAAATGGAAGACAAGGACATCTGAAAAGCCCTGAGCAACTCTGGGCTCATTTATGCTCTTATGCATCAGCCTGAGAGCACACACTGAATTTTAAATCACATTGGTAGTAAGCCAGGAGCCTTCATTAACACTGGCTACATTCAAATGAGGGTACTGGAAAATGAGATGGACCCCTCGTCCTTGTCTCAGACTCACAAAACACAGTTCCTTTCACTCTTTTCCATGTTTTCATTTCCACAAAAATGGACATGGTTAATAGAAAAAAAAAAGAAATACATCCTCTTGACGGATTAAATCCTTTTACCAAATTCTTTGTTTAAAAAACCCTGTCTTGAAATCTTAACTGTATGAACTAGGCAAATTGTAAAAGTTATATTTGTTTGAAAAATAGACATCCTTCTTAAATTACCAAATCTAGTTTCCCTTCTCTTAACTATGTTTACAAACATTCTATTAAATAGATAGATAGATAGATAGATAGATAGATAGATAGATAGATAGATAGATTGATAAAAGCAAGCTTTGTAATAGCCCAAGAGAAGGAACACTCTTAGCCGAAATGATCAGCTGGTGAAGGATGCTTTAGGTCAATTTACCACAGACCTAAATTACCTTTCTATGTTATAAGAAAAGCTATGATGAGGACATACGAAGCTATGTTGAGCTCCTGGTGGGATCAGCAATCCATTCAGCCTCATATTTTGCCTTGATAGTGGCATGCCAGTTAGGGAACATACTCGGGTATTGACAGTTTTTTTGGTTCACCCCTCTTCCACAACTATTGCATTAGAGTGTTGGAGGGTAAATACAAGCCTATGTTTTATTTATTACTTATGGAGTTCTAGATCATGATTTTGCCTTTTTCAATATGCTGGTACTGTGTCTACTTCCACAAATGCCTCATAGCAGCAAGTTCCAGAAGTTCCTTATCTAATCTATAAAGATCCTTTCACCTTCTCTAACAGTAACTCTTACAGATTTTATTGGGTATCTGCTATCTCTAACTTGGTGCAAAATTTTTGTTTTCATCAATCACCATTTTTTTTTTCTTTTTATAAGCCTCAGTCATTAATTACAATAATTTGTGACCCTCTATGTAACAAACCTTCTTCACTCCCTTAATAATCTTCATGACTCTCCCCTGTATCTTTTCTGCTACATCCTTCTTATTCAGACAAGAACCACACATAGATCTCATGAAATGGGTGCGCAAAGCTTTCATAGTGGAGTGAAATGACATTCCATCTTAATGTCAAAACTTCCTGATAGGTCTTTCATTTATGTATAAAATGTACATTGCTCCCAGAAGCTTCATGTGGATAGCATAATAATACACTCTGACCTTCATGAGAAAGTGATGTCATACAATACAGAAAGAAATGATATATTTCACTGGAAAACTACACAGGTATGGGGGCACAGAAAAATTACTTCCCAAGGTGTCAACAAAAACAATGTGATGGGTTTATGGATTAACGAACATACAGGAACTTTAATTTAAAGAGGACAAAAATAAAAGTAACAGAATCTCAAGGCAAGAAAAAACTGTTGAAGGATTTATTCCTTAGAAATGTGAAGCTACCTCATTATTAAAAATACAGATTTTTTTTCATGACAAACTAAGAGAGTTGAAAAGCTTATAAAAAAATGTTCCTTACATGAATGGAAATTATATGAAGAATGTCTTGTCATTTATTAGTATATTTACAGTATTTTTACTGACATAGTGTCATAGAAAAGAGTATGAAATCTGTCTAATAGATTCAGCACAGACTTTATTCCACAGGAAACAGTAACAAAAAGAGCCATATCTTGAATCCAGTGTCCTGTTTTGAGTTAGAACAGAACAAATTCTGTCCAGTGATTTCACTTTTCACCTCAGTTCTTCTAACTAACTGCACTGTCTGAAGTCAGCAGCCTGTTCTCACAGACAGCGTCTGCTTCTAGCAGTGATAACACACCATGTTTAGAGTCAGTACTAAGGATTGGTGTGCAGACCAAGGACACTGCTGGATCTTGTGTGCTGTGCTAGGGGGTTCATAAAGTAAAAGGCCACACCTGCAGGGAGGAGTGGACAGGACAGATGACCCTAACCTGACTGGTGAGAGATTCCAGTCCATATACATCATATTTGGTATAAAGTGAAGGGATCACAAAGGCCCTGCTCAGCTTGGTTTGGCTATTCCAGCTTCTTGCTTCTTCAATGGCTGGCATCCAAGCAGTACTCTGTCCTTTCTGTCTTTGATCCTGATCTGTGTGTTCCTGAATCTAGTACCATAACCCAGCTCCTGAACACAGTTCCCATCTCCTGATGGGGCCAGTCTGGGGCTTTCCCAGTGCCTGCTCCAGAGCATCAGTGGTGAGAGTGACGTAATTGCCATCAGGGGGGTTGGGTTCAATACTGGCTTTGTGTATTTTTTTATACATTTCATTTTAATTATTATTATTTTCATTAAAGCTGTTCTAGTTTCCTTTTATAATTGCTAAGTCTGTCTCTCTTATTCCCTTTCTCTTCCCTTTGGGAAGGGAGAGGGGTTAGCATAGACCATCTGTATTAGGTCTATCAGGCTGCCCTGATCCTAAACCATGACAGATTTTTTTGCTGCCTATGTAGGGCACAGTTGTAGCTCTGATTATCTGAATAGTTCAAATTCCATTTTGCTGACTTGAGAGTGTATCACATTTTTTTCCCGAGCATCTTTAAGGACTGGAAATTGAAACACCCAGATAGTTTCTGCTCCTACAGTTTTTTTTTTGCAATAGTCCTTTCAAAGCCTGGTGTTAAACAGGATGGAAGAACTTAATTCTAGTGTCATACTACAGCTGATATAGGTGGCAAGGGCAACTTGGGATTGCTGGTAGCTGAGCAGAAAATTAAGATACAAGGATGTATTGCAGCTTACTCTGAGGGCTGTGCAGCCCTTCTCTTCAGTTTCCTAGGAGAAATACAACTTTGCTAAATAAGTTAACATTTCCCTTTCAAACTTGTGCTTCAACAATAATTTTTCATATTAGGTATTTGGACAAGCTAAACATGGACTAGGTGGTCCAGCAGATTATGAGATATTGATTTCAATGAATGTTAAAATTAAGCAGTAGTTCACATCAAGAATATGGTAGCCTATGTCCTGAGGAACATGCCTCAAAGGACCATGATAGTAGCAGTTACCTCTTTTATAGTATATTGGTAAAGCTCAACATATTTTTAAAAACTTTTCAGCTTTGTTCCAACAACAGTATTTCTTGCTAGCAAGTTTTGTCAACTGTATATACTTTTTGCAAGAAGACTGCAACCAATGTTCAGCAAAAATAATTTCAGTGTACAGAACTTGCAAACACAGGACTCAGGACTCAGAAGTGGATATAGAAAAGGATTAGATGAATATTAGTATTACTTTTTTTACAACTTCAGCAGTTCTTCAGATGAACAGACTCAGCATGCAAAGGACAACTATTTAAAATTTTGAAGGCTAGTTCAGAGCAAGCTAATAATTGATGAAGTACATAATTTGAATGAGGTTTCAAAGAGTACAGTGGCATGTGGCAACTATACAGGATTTATAGGAAATTTTATGAAAGGAGACCCCAGTAAATGTTTTATTGGAGAAGCTCATAAATTTCTCCAATTGCAGCTTAGAGCACCTAAAGTAAAAATTTTATGAGAAGGAAGGAAGATCTTGCTCAATTGTTTAAAATCTCTTCTCAATGGCTAATCACACCATACTGCATTTTAAAAAGACAGATCTAACATAGAAAACTGATGACTCTTCCTTAAGCTTTTGTAAATTTTGCCCTGGGAATCTAACCCAAATCTACAGTCGTATGATTGGTGATTAATGTTTATCCATTACAGAAAACAATAAAAATCTGAGAACAAAATTAGTGCTTCCTTGTGAAACTTCAGAATTTATGCAAATTGTAGATTATAGTCAGGAATGACCTGAAAATCCTCAGTAGTAAAAATAGAAGCATGTTATACAGTATTCCTATTATTCAGGTTGGAATTTAAGGACCTTGCTGCTTGAATATAGGAACCTTACTGCTCTGCAAATTTCAAGCATGGTGTGACCTCCATGGGTGGATCTTTTCAATGTACTGCTGAGCAAGCATTAATACCAGAAGTATCTCACAAATTGCCTGCCTCTCCACTCAAGGTCATGATCTATTAAGTCTTTGATACTAAAACAAGCTTCCCAGAAGGTTTTCAGAACCTTGATGCTGTTGCCTGTCTTCCCTCTGAACTATAACTGCACATAGGCAGGCTGCTGCAGCACCACCCTGACTCCTGACTAATTCCTTACAGAGAATTTTGTATTGCATAGTATGGGATGGATCCGTCAGGAACACTATTATTAAGCCAGGACTTTTTAAGTTTGCACAATGGTCTCTTTGACATAATGGATTTTAGGGGAACTAGAATGTTATATGGCTTCAAATGGTCTCAGGATTCTGCTAATTTTATTAATCTGTAAGTAATGGTTTATTGACAATACATATTTTGCATCGTAACTCATGTCAATATTTGGCTAATTTAGATGTTAGATTAGCAGCTATGAAGATAAAGATACTTATCTAACTTTTGTCTGATAATAAGAATATTTACAAAGCATTACTCATTTTAATTTTCAGATTACTGATGTGTCAGATTTTCCAGCATAGGGAATAAAAAGTACTCAATGCACTCACTTCTTGGACATGTACAGATGATCAAAATGTTCTGATAATGTTCTGATTAAAACTTTTTACAGAAAAAAATTTTTTTGCAGCACAAGTGTATGTCTGAATGAGGCTGTAAGAGAATCCATTTCTGTATTACACAAAACAGGTCATTAATTTACCAATATTCATGTTTTTACCTCATGTTGCAATATGGTCACAATTACCTAAAGAGAACTACTTTTTTTTTAGTCATCATCTGTGTCAATTGATTCATGGACTCTGTCTTGGTGCAGAAACGAACATGTTTATTGCTACTTCACACACGCGTTATATACCCCAGCACCCCCAGTCTCGGTAACTTTCCACCAATACACATGAGTCAACAAAACCCTTATAAGGTACAAATATTTACTTTGTCTAACAACCCAGCTTTCCTTTATCATAGCTTAGCAGTGCATCCCAGCTTCCCTTTATCATAGCCTAAGCCTTACGGTTAATTTTCCCAAGGCTTGTGCCCAACAGATGCAATAATATTTTCTGTACTGGACCTGATGGTCCAGGCCTCCACAATTATCTAGGTGTGGCAGCAGAGAAAATTTACTGCTGCCTAATGGAGATTTAAATCAGTACGCACTATCCTTATAACTGCTGTTTAGCTCTTATGAAGTTATTATGATGAAAACAAAGAGAAATATTTTCCCTACCTGTGATCTACTTCAATTACAGATTTACTCAAATTGTAGTGTGCCTATGGAAATGATATGTATTCTCAATGGTGAAGAGGGAAATTTGGGGGTTGCTTTTAATTTTCCTCTCTTTTTCATTCAAATGTAATTCTTGCAGCTCTACAGATTCAGCACCATTATGTCCATAAACTGCTCATATCAAATGCAGTCTGAGAATTACTTTAGATGACAATCTTAAGTGACTTGATAAATGTTAAGAAACTCCTATAGGAAACAGAGGAAAATTGTGGTCAGAATGAAGCTTCATTGAACACCAGTCTGAAAGAGCTGAAAAAGATCAAGATCATGAAGTCTCCCCTAAAGATACCTGCCCATTATTTAGTTGCAGTCCAGCTGCAGACAATCAAAATCAGTTATATTTTCCAACAGCTAGACAGGAACTAAAAAAACCCACACTCTAAATCTTCCTTTTTGTTGGAAAGCAATATCCCAGGAGCTCTTGAAAGTTAAGCAGCTTTTGTTGGGTAAAGTGAGCTGGTCTGACCTATAAGAGCTGTCTAGCATCCATACAGAAAAAAAAAAAATGTAATCTGTGAAAAGAGATCTTTTCACTACAAAATCTACTCCTTAGGGGTTACAATTATACCCTAAATAAACTTTTAGTTATGCTTGTATTCTGGGATTTCTAAGCACTTCTCACTCTGTATCACCTGGATACACATCCTGGTCGTATTCAGAATGCATGTCAAGCTGAAGATGGTTTCTTCTCCCTCCCATACCCTTGTTTCTTATATGTGAGGCTTGTCTCAGAGTTTGGAAGTAAGTGGTGTGGCCCTGGAAGGAAGACTTCTGTCTGGTGTCTGGAGGAGTTGGCCTGCATCATTCCCCAAGAGCTATGAGCAATACAACTAGCAGGCAGCATATTTCTTTGGGACTCGAGGTGTGATCATGAAACAGGTGTGCTGGGTTGTAAGTACAGTGAGGAAGCTGCTGGACAGAGAATTTCAACTCTTTAGATAAAGGACCTTTTCTTTGTTAAATACTTCTATTTGCTGAATAGACTTAATGCGATTTTCCCTTTTGTTCTTTCATCATTTCATCAGTTATCATTCTAGCTTTAAATTAATCAGTTCTCTCCACTGCCCCTATTTTTCCTAAAAACTTCTGTTCCAGGATTTTATCATCTATAGGGTATCGCTACATGTTTCATTTTGACGGAATTTCACTTTCTTACTCTTAGAGATAAAAATACATTATTCAGGAATAGTCCTCCTACGTGGCTTCATTCCAGGTCACAGTGAATTCTACTAAGCAGTGGTTAACTAATAAATTGTGAAGATCTTCATGCATTGAATTTGCCATATAAAGAAAAGGTTATCTATGGCTTAAGTTTAGCAAACAAAGCAAGCAATAAACAAAGTATGCAGTACAAAAACTGACAAAACTTCTATTTTTTTTTTTTTCCAAAATCAATTTTAAAAGGATTTAGCTAAACTGCTTCAAGCTCTGTACTTACTATTAAACCAAACTGGCTATATCTTGTCAGTATAAGGTATTTTAAGAGGAAATTCACAGAAATGCCTCTAAGACCACCTTATTGATCATCTTCTGTACAAATACATGTATATGCTGACATTCATAAAGACTACCTGTGGTTGGTATCCTGTCACTCATGTATATACGAAGAAGAAAAATGTTAACATCGTGGTCTGAATAAATTATTACGAATGACAGCAAATCTTCAATGACAGGACTGTAGAGGAGGAGACTTAGGCAACCTATATATTTCACTCATGGTTGATTTTTTGCCTTTTACTCACTGTATAAGGTTAAGTCCTTCACCCTTCACTGGGCCTTAATTACACTAGGACTTTGTATAAGTAATACCCCAGTTTTATCAACAGGAGTTTAGTAAATATTTTACCTTGGAATTGCACAGAACACAGTATTTTTCTTTCACCATTTACTTACTTTTATTCTAGTTTTAAATTCATCAGTTCTCCACACTGCCTTATTTTTTCCTAAAAACATATGTTGCAGAATTGGTCAAATGTAAGGTATGACTAACTCTTTCAGCCATGTCACTCTCAAAGCAAGATTGAGAATTAATTAAGGTCCATTCCATCTTTTTTTATATATATATAAATTTTTTCTGATTCTTCTAGTAACAATTCCTCTATGACAACTTCAACTTAACTATCACATTCAGTATACAGAAAAAATGAAAATACTTTTAAAAGTCTTTGCTACTGTGTGTATTTATAGTGTGAAAAGTCTACCCCTTTGGTGTAGTTATTATGTTTTAAATTTAGTGTGTGCATTACCTCTTGTAAGAACATTGCAAACATCTATGCTTCTGCAAAGAATGAAGTGGCTCATCGTTTTTTCAAGGTCTGCGTCTATGAGAAAGAAACTAAGCTAGGGACATACCAGCTACAAAACATCTGAGACTTAAATCCAGAAAGGTCTTAGTTGTATGCGTCAATTTACAAACTGAATAATCTCACTTACTATTTAAACTGTCTACATACATAATTTTTCTCTTGACTGACAATTTATTTTCCTGATAGTGAAGTTATACCTACATGTATGCATCTGATTGAAGAATTATAAAGACTGAAATTTTACTTTCTGTTTATTGAATCTTAAATTTACATTAACCTAGATCTCTTTCTCACACTCTCTTTGCTACAATTTTAATACTTATTTTATTTCTATTACTGAAGCATTGCAGGGAACAATGATATTGCAGTTGGCTCCCCTATTGCTGGAGAGACCCAGCAATAATGGTATGAAGCAAATGAAGAAATGGGTATTGCAATGTTGCACTGTCAATCTCTGAAGGTTTTTGTACCCCCTCCTCCACCTTCCCCAGGTGTCTAAAACTATTTTGTTAAGGTAAGTCTCTGCCTTGGAGAACAGCTCATTGCTTCTGAAATGCATATGAAGTTTCCTCTGAGACTGAATCCATTTTCTTCAATTAGTGAATCTGATACTGTTAACGTACATCATGCAAGGAAATAAAAGTATGTGGAAAAAGAAAAAAAAAAATCATCTGTAATTGTTCTATAGGGATGGAAGATTTTATTTTAAGAGATGATGGAAATAAAATAGGAAAACTTAAATTTACCTTCTTATTTACATTTTACTATGCACCTTTTAAGGCTTTATTAGCAACCAATATGAAGAAATAAGTGTTAACTATTAGTTTTGTGTTATACATGTTCTGTTTTTGTTTTTTTTTTATTCAAAACACATTTTGAAGTAATCAGAATTTATTGCTTAGATATTCAGGGTCCCAAAATGAGTCATTAATTTGCTCAGCATAATTTACTCCTGAGGTAGAAGTGGGGATGTGTTTTTGCTACCCGATTTTCCTATGAGTCAAATAAACCTGGAACCCACTAATGTAAAAGCAATCAAAAAATCTGGGAAGAAGAAATCTTTACAAGGATATAACCACATTTATTTCCTACTGTCCAATCACCTCAGCAGGTCTATCATTAGTACTTTTATATTGTTTAAAGTGTTTACATCACTTTGTACTCTTCCAAACTACACATATAGAGTGGAATTCCAAATATTTAGAATCAATGTATAACTACAATCACTGTGTGTGACCTAATTATTTAAATTTCCCCACACTATTGTTTGAATACTTATGAGGCTCTACTAGAACATTGTCTCTCTTGCTGTTGTGTGAAAATGATCTCACCTTCTCTGATTATACCACACTGTTGCTTGTTATGCCTGTAACAGAATCAGTTACAGTTGATTTCCTTTTTTCTAGTATTCTGTATTTTCTGTGTCAAATGACCTCAAATAACTATAAGACTGCTTCCTGTAACAAGATGTATTTTTATATATATATATTTTTTTTGTTTGTTTGTTTGGTTTTTTTTTGCATAGATATATAACTTTTCTCTTGGGAGCATCCATGACCAATAGAGTCCTGTTATTTTGTCTTATCCGCCTCTTCAATGGTTTTGCAGGTCTCCAATGTTTCACTTGACTTTTTTGATGTACAAAAATTTGTTTGAAGATCTTTTGTTCATTTTTTTTCTACTGAAAAAAATATTCACAAATAATAACTAGACAAAATCAGAATAATTCTGCATATTTCTGTGCACTTTACCTATAATACTTTATTTTTAATTGAAGTATTGGATTGTGGGAAAAAAAGGATTATATGTAAAATCCTTTTTTCCCTGGAAACTATTTAAAGTTATCCCGTCTAAACGAAGTTCCATTTTACATGTTAGTTATTGTATTGAGCATATGATGACTAGCAAAACTTACCCAATAACAGTCAACCAGCAAGCTAGAAGACCTTCTAGTTGAAGTAAAAGTAAAAATGAAGAACAAAGTCCCTTCTTCCAGATTGCCTTAAACACCTTAGTCTTGGTGTCTGTATTTAGACAATAAATTCAGATCTAATGAAGCTTTAAGTACTCCAGCCTTTCACTACAATATTTTCAGACCTTATTTTTACTATCTGTGGTTGTCAATGATCTTTCCACAGTAAATACTTACAAAGGATAGTGTAGTGGGTCTGGCTGAGCTGCTTTTCCCCATCCAGCCCTCATGCTGCAGTACTGGGAGCTGGAGGGTGTTGATAACACACCCGTGTTATGACTGCCAGGGCTCACATAGCACCAGAGGCTGAGGGGCAAGATGGGGGAGGGGATACAGCCAACCTAAGCTGACCAGAGGGATGCTCCATACCATATGACATCAGCTCAACTATAAAGGAGGAGGGCAGGAGGAGGATGGGAGGGCATTTGGCTTTGTCCTCAAAGTGGCTGCTAAGTGTTCCTTTAGCCCTGCTTCCTGGACTCAGCCTGACATTGCCTGTGGACGGGAAGTAGAGAATAACATCTTAGCTGTCATAACCCACGGCTCTTTGCATCTTATTCTCTCCTTGTGTGCTGTGCTGACGGGGTTTGGGGGGAGTGATAGAGGGCTTGCTAGGCACCTGGTGCCGTGACAGGGTCAACTCACCACAGATGGGTTTCATTTCCTTCATGAACCTGATAAGCTCCCTATAAAAGCATGACATTCAGTGCACTGCCCAAACTCTGATGAGGAAATATCTTCATTGTTGGAAACATCCACAACACCACACCCAAACAAAACAGTGCCACCTGCTTTTGTATACCCTTTCCTTCTCAGCATTCACTCCAAACTTGGCAGATACGTAACAGTGTCAGTGGAAACCATGATTTTGTATAAAAATGTCTTGCAGCTTTACTAGTTCTTTCCTTAATTATCAATTCTCTGCTTCCAAATGGACTTAAATATGACATTTAAACTAAGTATATCATGTGGATTGTGTTGCTGTCTCCAGTGCTACTGAAGAGGAGGATAAAATCTGTTCAACATATATGTATGTATTTATGTACACATTAGATGTGCATCACCATCCAATCACTGTGATCTGTAGCTTCAAGAGGAAGAGGAGAGAGCATAATGTGCAATCATTTCCTTCTAGGTGGGAAGAAAAGTATCCATGGACAGAATGAAAATTCCATATTGGGAACATATTGTGAAAACCACCTGGAGTTAACATGCTGAAAGAATAATACTATTTCACAGAGCTTTTTGCCCAAGTTATGAGCAAACGGCTGAAGCTCAAAGTTCCTTGGTGAAGATCTTGCAGTCCTTGATTTTTACAGGAAGAAAAAGAATTCAGAATTTAGTTATAGTGTTTTTCAAACTCTGTAAGTTTTTCAAACTTTTTCAAACTTCATATTGAAACAATAAAATTCTATAAAATGGATTATATACAACAATGTCTTTATGACCCATTTTGGGTTTACTTCACTATGGCATAGCTACCAATATATTTGTGAACTGACCTTACATCCTTTCACTACCAAAACCAATGAAACAGCATTGTGACCTACTTTTCACAATTGTTATTCATTTTTTTTAATCTTCCTTCAGTTTCAGAACTAAGAGTTCTTCCCTGAAGGAATTCACTTTGACTTGACATGCTAGCATTTTTTTGTGATTTATTCTGTGTGCCTTGGAAGTCAGAGAATCTTTTGGTGATCTCTTATATAAAAACTTTTGTTTTTTCTTAACATGTTGAATAATAGCATAAGGGAGGCTTGAAGGTACATTTAGTCAAATTAAAGTTTCAGAAAAAGGCTTTTTTTTTTTCAGAACTTCTTTCCTCTCAAATTTCTTCTACTCAAATGGATAGTTGCAATACATATAAATTTCAAAAATAAACCAGTGGTCTGGAAATCATTGCTATGTTATTAATTCCCCTTTTACTTTAATTCACTAACTTGCTGGATGTGTGTGAACACAGCTAACAATGCAGCTCTTCTATCAGAAACTAAGTATACTTGGACAGTGTCTGGTACACTCTCTGCCTCCCCAAGGTTTAATAACTTACAAGTTGTCTATGTCTTTATGACTTGTCTTTTATTCTTCCTTCTATCTGACTAAAAATACCTCTTCATTAAACATCAAACCTACTGTGTCAACATCTATGAAGAACAAAAAAGACAGGTTTCCCTCAGGGAAAGTTGCTTTAAGATAAATTTCCAAAGTTTGTTCAGATTTCTAGAACAAAGCAAAGCAGAAAAAGAGATGTAACTACCTCTGTGGATAACATTTAAGTACAAAATCATAATTACTGTGGAATCGGTTTTATAATTGCTGCTTTTTTTTTTTTCCTCCTCCTTCTGCTCCATTTTATACAATTATCAAATTGTATTTGTAAAATGAAAATTAAAATCAGTTGTACAAAAAAGTAATCTGCAATGTGATTTGATAATGGAGGAAACAACAGAAATGCATTGAAGAAGAGAAAAAAAAATCTTAAAGACTTTACAAAAGATATCGTTTTTATAGAAGTATGTTGCTCAAAATGAGACATATTGGGGTTGTAACTTTCTAATGTTCCAACAGCAAATATCAAAGTTTTCAAAACTTTTTTGCACTTATGAAGGAAATAGTGAACAAACCCAAAAATAATATACAGGTATAATTTATTTGTCTCAATAATTTGAAAACAAAAATATAACTGCTCTTGTTTCTTAAACTATAATGAATTTCAATGTTATTCTCCTGGCATCAAGAAGAAATAACATGCTGTTGTCAGTCTTAAAGTAAATCTTTTTGTAGGGTCATCTCCACATCTAACATGGTTGGGATAATCAATGATTGTGTTGAAGATCTTTGTAAGTTGGAAATAAACATTCAGTATTTTTAATACCCTGGATAAGGCAAAGAAGTATGAGCATCCATTGTTCACACTCTCTGAAACACAGCAATAGGTCCTCTCCAATCTTTTGCTCTGTGAATACACTAGATAGCAAATAGCACTTTGCTGTCCTGAGACCATGCAAAATGTGTGTGCAAAGCCATAAACTTCTGATCACTCTAAGATTTCTATATAACCCTATTACCATGGTGTATGACTGTGTTATAATTCTACATGTGTTTATTCCCACAGAAGTCATGTGAAAATGAAACAAAACAAAGCAACCAAAACCAGAAACTGTTACTCCCATCAGTGAAAAGAAGAAAAAGGACAGAAGTACAGAGAGTTGAAGTAATTTGTCCAGTGTCACACAACTGGGCAAATTTCTGGATCCATGATGGGTCCAGAAGTCAAACCTCCAGCTGAAGAGTTTCAGAAAAAAAATCTTTGCCTCATTCATTTGAATAAATGGCAGAATTTTACACCTGTGCTTTTGAAAACAAATGGTGGATCAAGGAATAAAACCAAGAAAGGGGTAGAAGAACAGCATGCCCAGAAAAAGGAGAGAAAGGTTTTCAAGTATGTTTGAAATGGGAAGCAGTGGTGAAGATATGTTTTGAAGATCAGCTAGAAGGTATGTAGCAGATACATATGCCCTGACAAAGACCTGACAATGCCTGGGACTTCCCAAAGACCTGATAAAGATGAAGGATTCATGACTATTAAAATCTCATTACTTTTTTCCAGGCCCTTAGCTTGTCTATGTCATGTGCATGTCCCAACTAACTAGAGTGACCACAGTTCACACTATGGTATAAAAGGAGCCCCACAGAAGAGCTGATATTATTCAGTCCTCTTCAGAATAGAATGATACTAGAATCATACAAGCATAGAATGGTAGATAGGTACCTCTGGTTGGAAGGTACCTCGAGATCATCGAGTCCAACACCCCCGCCAGTGTAGGAACACCTAGGGCATGACACACAGGAACAGGTCCAGGTGGGTCTTGGAAGTCTCAAGCGTAGGAGACACTACAACCTCTTTGGGCAGCCTGTTCCAGTGCTCTATTACTCTCACAGTGAAGAAGCTTTTCCTCATGTTGAGATGGAACTTCCTGTGTTTCACCTTGCTACCACTACCTGTCATCCCATCACAGGGCACAACTGAAAAGACACTGGCCCCTTCTACTTGACACCCACCCTTCAGGTAATTGTAAACATTAAGAAGACCCTCTCTCAGTTTTATCTTCTCCAGGCTAAACAGTCACAGGTCTCTCAGCCTTTCCTCATAAGAGAGATGTTCCAGTCCCTTCATCATCCTCGTAGCTCTCCGTTGGACTCTCTCTAGTATTTTCCTGTCCCTCTTGAACTGGGAAGACCAGAACTGAACACAATACTCCAAATGTGGTCTCACTAGTGCAGAGTAGAGAGAGAGGAGAACCTCCCTTGACCTGCTAGCCACACTCTTCTTTATGCAACCCAGGATACCATTGGCCTTTCTGGCCACAAGGGCACATGCTGTTCCATGGATAATTTATTGTCCACCAGGATGCCAAGGTCCCTCTCCACAGATGTGCTCTCCATGGTGTCTACCCTTACCTTGTACCGGTACATGGTGTTGTTCCTCCCCAGGTGTAGGATTCTACACTTATCCTTGTTGAATTTCATTAAGTTTGCCTTTGCCCAGCTCTCCAGTCTGTCCAGATCTCACTGCATGGCAGCACAGCCTTCTGGTATATAGGCCACTCGTCCCAGTTTCATATCATCATCAGGCTTACTGAGGGTACACTCTATTCCTTCATCCAGGTCATTGATGGAGATGTTGAAAAAGACTGGACCCAGATCTGACCCCTGGGGAACACCACTACTTACAGCTTGCCAGATGGACTCTGTGCCACTGATCACAACCTTCTAATAGTTGGTCTTCAGTCAGGGACTCTCCCCTTGGATCAGGACACCACCCAGAGAAACTACTGCAGATGGAGTGAGACCTCACCCCCACCTTATGGTGAGTGAATATTTCTTCTGGATATATCCTTTTGGATATATCATCTATTGGGTGAGTTACCCCCTTTCTGGGTACCCTTGAGTGGGGAGTTTTCCTTTTTATGAGTGCTTCCACACATTTTGGTTCATCTTTCTAAAAAGAACATTCTCAAAACTGAGGAAATAGTTGTGTAGTAGTACATTCCTGTCTGACATTCAAACTTGTAATTTAATTTGATATATCAGAATGCCAGGTAATTTTTGACTGTAATAAATCCACATTTTGGGTAGCTACTGCTGTCTGTTTTGTGTGTGTCTCCAGAACATTGCAGGATGTCAATAGAGGAATTATTATGGAGGCACAACAGTACACCTTCTCCCCCAGGTGTACAATGGGTAAGGGAAATGTGGTCCAACTCTGTGGAGGACGTGGAAAGACTGAAACAAAGCCCCATGAAGTTCTGGAGTTTTGCAGGTAAAGGGGCTATCCTACATGCCTGTTTAGTTCAGGTTCAGACCATTCTGAAATGTTAGAAACAAAAGTAGATTGTTTGGAGACAGAACTGATAAGAAGAAAGGAGTGGATGCATATGTTAATTGAGCTTATGCTAGCACAAACAAAAAAAAAATACCCAGTGCTGTCCAAACCCAAAAGTTCATCATGGCTGCAAACCCCAAGATTTTAGATGGGGACACTTGGGGAGACCCTGATGAATACAGTTCTGATGAAACAGAGGAACTGGCAGACAGCAAAGTGAAACCTGTTATTAAAAGGGAGAGATGTATGTATTCCTGTGGTATGAATCCCCAGAGCACTGTCTGTTCCAGCTCCTGGTCAGGGTCCAAGCTCAATGAGCTACAGCACAGGTTTTTGTGCAAGCTGAGTGGAACCAAACCCAAACATTTGTGGAAGGTCTCTTTATCTGAAGGAGACCAGATACTGCTAAATGATGATGAGGTAACAGGGTTTTGGAGTCCCAGAGTGTTTCTGAGTGACTTGCTGCCAGGTGACCAGTCGATCATGCCCTGAGTGGCTAATAGGACTGGGGACATCTACACCAAAGGAAGCCTGTTACTATCCAGGTAAAAGATCATCAGAGATGGTGGAAGGAGTGCAAAAGGCTGTTTGAATCCAGGCATGTGTCAGAGGGGATGGCAGAGGATACTGATTACAACACCAGTGGACCCTGATCACCTTAGGCTGCTCATTAAAAGGCTACTGGATGCTTTAAGGATACATGTCCAGCCTCTCAGAGAAAGGATTCAGAGGGCCATGGAATGTAATTGTCAAAACACTCAGAATCCATCTGTGTACGTGATGACTTATGCAGAAACATTATCCAATATAGTCACTCACAGGTGTTAGATGGGATGGGCTGATCTGAGCGGTGGCGCTGACAGGAATAGGAGGGTCTGACAAGCCAGTAGCAAACCTCACCCCAACAGACTCTCCCCTCATGGGGTGTTTGAATCTTCCTGAGGTAAGCTGGTTCAAATCTACAATTTGAGGGTAAAGAGCTATGACAATAGTTCTTAGTGTTGGGAGTACCCCAGGTAGTGCTGCACAGACTATCCACTGACCATATTTGAACACTGGTGAAATTGCTGGAGGGGAAATTTTGGGTAGATACTGCTGTCTGTTTTGTATGTGCCTCTGTGACAAGGTAATGAAATCAGCATATGAAGGAAATGAATATTAAGATTACAGGGATATTAGAAAAGAGGAAAACTATCAGCTAAAGGAAAAAAAAAGAAAGATGGAGACCATGAGAAAATTAGATCAAGCAAGAAAGAGTAAAAAGATTGTAGTAAAAAAAGGTCTTGCACCAGAGTTCAAATAAATAAATTAGAAAAAGTTTCTTGTTCAGTGAGTTCTGTGTCAGGCCAAACTATAAAGTGTGAAGTAGACAGAAGAGAAAAGAAATTAAGGATAAAAAAGGAAGGACACCCCAGACGTTAAATTCATATAAATTAAAATATCTTAAATGATTGAACATCAAAAACTCTCAAAAAAATTTTAATGACAGATATTATGGAATTATGAAGAGAAATGAACTTAATAACAGGCTTAGTTTCTATTTACATGTTGAGATACAAACAGCTTTAAAACATAAACCAGAAATTAATTAAAGTGGGTCTTTAAAGTCTGTGTATGATCTAGGAATATTATTCACAACAGAAATTACCTTTTTGTCCATGCAGAAATGTCAGATAATAAGGCATTCATGGAGAAAAAACAGCTATTAAAAAAATAAACTGTCTTAATAAATCTGAGGACTGAAGGGACCTGTTTTTATGCAATCACTTGGAGAGCATTTAAAAAGAAGGAATTCTAAAAAGTAATGAGAAACATTAAGCTCAAGAGAAAAATTCAGGAATTCTTAATACTCCCATTTCTAATACACATCCACAGTGAATGTATTAGCAGCATCAATATTTTTCTTATTTGCATGTCAGGGTACATTTTGGGTGGGTTTTTTTTGTGTGACAGGGATTTTTGTTGTCATTTGTTCCTTTTGCTTTGCTTTTCTTTATCTTTTTTTGGTTGGTTTTTTTTTTTCCCCCCAAATTGTAATGATAAGATATGAAATGTAGCAGCGTTTCTTTGATGCTTGTGATACTGTGGAGCAGCTGCTACTATGAATTTGTGAGGTAACTGAAGACACCACATAATGTTGCATGCTTGGTGTAAAGGATCAAAATAATTCTCACTCAGAAGAAAAACAACTGAATCAACATACTTCATATGAGGTGAAAGGAGGACAGTGTTTCCCTAAGTAGAGGAAAGAGTAAAACAGCCAACACGTGTAGAAGATCTAAATTATGTGGTTCATATGAAAAAAAAGCTGTCTCTGAGAAAAAAATGTGTTAGTCTAACACCTCTGATATTTTTACAGATACAGCAATGATTAGATACACAGAAGTGGAAAACACCATTTCTCAGATCAGAGATGTTGCAAGAAAACAATTCAAAATTAATAATACATGTGCAGATTGCTGGTTCTCATCATTTACCTGTAGAAACAGTAAACATCAGGTAAATTTTTATTTTTGCATTCTGTCACCATACTTCCCCCTCTCTAGTATTTGCTTTTAGTGGGAGCCTCTCAGCTCAGCTTGTGACCTCCTTACATCTCATGATTCTCCCAACAGCCAGTAGAGCAGCAGCTCTCCTCTTCCTTCCCTTTGCCTCCTCCATCCTCCCACCTGCGAAGCAGGAGGAGGAGCTGGGCCATGCATTGGCAGCCACAGCCCAAATGAAGAACATCTGTGTCAGCATATACCCTCAGGAGAACCAGCTGAAAGAGGCAGCAACAAAGAAAATGGGGAAAAGCTGGTAGTTTGTATCAGGAACTTGGCTGCATCAGTCTCACCTGTTATACTGGTGCTGACCACCTTCATCTACTCACACATAGTTTGTTCTTGCTATCTCTATGATACTGATGATTAGACTGGCATAACATGCTGGTAGCCTGTGATCCACTCGTCTTAAATTGCAGTTCCACACCTTCATATTTCTCCACTGAGATAGAAGATATTGAGTGCTTTTATGAAATATTAATCCTATTGCTGCTTAGCAATTGACTGCTTAGAGGTCACACACAATCTCTCATCTAAGCCAGGATATCATAAAAGTTAAAAGAAATCTGTGTTCGGATTGTGGGTCCTGGAAATTACCGTAGTTCTACTCTTATCTTTCTTTTTTGATCTTTTTCTCATAAGGGAAGGTCCATTAGATTGTCCTAAATCCTGCAGCCCTTTCTTGCCCCAGTACAGTGAAAGCTTGTCTGTATTTTAAAGCATTTCTCCCAGCCCAGCTATCTCAGTCCAAAATTGTATCTAATTCTATTTAGCAACAAGATTTGCCTCATTCTGTTTATTCTGCCACTGATTAACAGTCAAGATTCTTTGCCATCTGTTTTGTTAAAGCATATATCCAAATACGCAACGCATATATCCAAATACATAAAGAGTATATCCAAATACAACTACAAAGAGTGTGTTTTAGTAGAAAGTATCATGATGAAATACATACACTGGTAGACCTAAAGCTGCAAGAACTTGCAATATTTCTTTTTTTTTTTTAAAAAAAAACCAAACCCAAAAACAAACATCAGGAGACTATGGGATTTAATATAGGAACAAGAAAAACAACAAAAGAGTAATGCTTCTAAATTTAGCTTTTTTTTTTTAAAGAAGCAAATACCTAAATAAGGTAGCCATACATCACACTTAATACATTCTATATGAAAATTGATTTCCTGGCAACTTTAGAAATTGCCAGTCATTGTCTTAAGAAGTGTACCATTACAGATCATTGAAATCAATGTAAGGGTCCTATTTTCTTCAACAATGCTTTCCAACGGGGGATAATGAAGTAAAGCTTACTGCTGCAGCAATATACTCTTTTCAAATGGTGTTGGCACCAGGAGGCAGCAGGGAAATATTTGATTGTGAAAATTATACTGCTGACAAATGTCTAGAAAGTTTGATTTTTTAATTTTACTGGCTTATCAAGCCCTCTGAAATTGCACTCCATGCATATGCAATTAAATTGGTATTTTATTCATGCAGCTGTTACAGTGATGTTATTTTACAATTCATGTATTCAAAAAGTAGGCCCAGGAGCACTCCTGAGCTTTTTGCTCTGGATGTCAGCACTGGGCATGGCCTGACTATACAGGAGAGAGACTCCAGCACAAACCAGCCTCTTGTATTTTAGTTTCCAGAGGCACCTAATAAGACATGCATATATTTAGGATTTTTCAAGGCACAAAATATGAGTTTGTATGTAGTCATAATGATTATCTCATGACCCATTTGGAGTCATAGATTCATAGAATCATTTAGGTTAGAAAAGAGCTTTAAGATCATTGAGTCCAAAGTCCTTGCAATATGAGAAATGTTTCTCATCAGCTGTTGTAGGAAACCTACTTAATAGCAAAGATATTCTGTAGCCATCTTGAATACTCAGGAGGAACAGCTCCAGTAGTGCCATTGGATCTTTTGCAAACCTAAGAGGTATGCAAAAACCTCTGAGTTCATATGTGAAGAACAAACTTTTTTTCCAAGTATTTGTAAATTAATTCTCATATGCTGTCTTCCCATATTCTTTCTATAGTAAATTTTTGGGGTTTTCAGCCAAAACTTACTCAATTTCACTCCCTGAACTATCATTGCAGTTTTAATTCAGTTTTCTCTTTTTTAATAATTGTGTGTGTCTCTACTATCAAAGAATCATTTCATTGCTCTGCAGAATTTTATTTGGAAGTACAGTGTGAAGAAACTTATGGAAACATGCTCAATGATTTTCATATAAGGATAGGTGTTTTCACTGTTGGTCTTTGCTTTTGTAAAATATAGAATAACAGTGTTTTATTCCATCCTTTCTGAACTCAATGTAAATGCTGACATTAACTTATTTGAGATCAGGTGTTGATGTTCTTACAGCAGCCTCGATTTGGCAGACAAAAAGCTTTTGAAGTGTCTGCTGATACATACCATACAAAGTGATCATTTACCAAATAAGGTAAATATGCTTTAATAATAATGTGTCCTGTTTTGAGAGAGAATAGAATGAATTCTGTTCAGTGATTTTACTTTTCAGCTCAGTTCTTCTAACTATCTGCACTTTCTGAAGTTAGCAGCCTGTTTCTACAGTGTTTGCCTCTAGCAGTGATAACACCCCATGTTTACAGTTACTACCAAGGATTGGTTTGCAGACCAAGGCCACTGATAAATCTTGTGTACCACATTAGGGTGTTCAGAAGGTAAAAGGCTGCACCTGCAAGGAGACGTGGACAGGACAGATGACTCTAAACTGACCAGTGAGGGATTCCACCCCATATACATCATATTCGGTATAAAGCTGGGGGATCACGAGGGCCTTGCTTGGCTCAGCTTGGCTCAGGACTTCTTCCAGCTTCTTTCTTGTATCTTCAATGGCCAGTATCTGACGATGACTCTCTCTGTTCTGCCTTGTATCCCTGATCTGGTACCAGAACCCTGCTCCTGAACACAGCTCCCATCTGCTCCAGGGCCCAGTCTGGAACTCTTCCAGTGCATGCTCCACAGCATCAGTGTTGACAGTGACAAAATTGCCATCCGAGGGGGGTTGGGTTCAATAGTGGCTTTGTGTATACTTGTATATATACCATTTTTATTATTATTGTTTTAATTTTCATTAAAATTGTTCTGGTTTCCTTTTCTAATTGCTATGTATGTCTCCCTTATTCCCTTTCCCTTCCCTTTGGAAGTTTGGGAGAGGGGTTAACAGAGAATGCCTGTTATAGGTCTAGCAGGCTGCTGTGACTCTAAACCCCAGTGTAATGATAAAACTGCTTCTGTGTTCTTGTAGTATTCTGACTTTTTTACAGCTCATCTGGATTCTAGTTGTAACAACAAGAATCAATAGAAAAAGGAAGATGCTTCATTAGATCATCTTAAAAATCAATGTGAGTCACTTTTCTAAAAATGTTGTGAGACAGAGGTTATTAGCAGTGGGATTATAGGTTAAACAGCAGTTAGCTAATCATAACTAATAGTTTAAGATCTGGGATTAATGAATAACATCAAAGTTTTCTCTCTCTCCCCCGTAAATAGAATGTTTATTTTCCTTTGACATGCAATATGGAACTCAGATAATGTCTTGTTCATTTTTACTACTGATGAAATATGCATAAAAAAGTTTTTGGTTTGGAGGTGCTTTTTTTTTTTTATATAATTACATGCCTTTCAATATTAGAGCTGTTGAGAAAACTAAATGTGTCCACAAAGATTTGCAAATAATTAACAAAGCCTGTTAACTCTTTTGAAAAGATCTTGAGCTGAAGATACTTCAGAAGTTAAAAAAAAAAACCCAAATAACCAAAACAAACAAACAAAAGAAAAAAAACCAAACCCAACGCAACAAACAAACAAAAAAAACAACAGAAAAAGTATTTGACTGGGTGAATGCATATGTATCAAAGTGAGATTTGAATACCTACAATAAGGTATTCAAGAAGCAGCCTTTGTTGGAAGAACAGAGAAAGGAGATGAAAGATCCTTCTTCTGGAGGTCTTCTCAGTTCTGAGATCTGTTGCTCTTTACTTCATATTGCTTTCATGTTGCTGTGGTAACTAATCTACCTGTAAACATTCTTCACTTCTTTCCACTAACCAAGCTGAGTTTCCCTTTCTTACAGCCAATGTTTATAAAGGTCAGTACATAAGCATTTGTTTTTGGCAAGGCTGTGGTACCAAGTGAGAGCTCTGTTCCACACAATGCCTTCAGGAACAAAGCTGCTTTCAGTCAGACAGTCTGCAGCATATACCCGTGCATAGAACTATTCCTTCCCATGTTCATGACTTTGTATTTACCTTTCTGAACTTCTTGAGGTTCCCATCAGCCTATTTGTGCAGTCCCATTTGTCAGGTCCCTCTGAATACCAGCCCTGTCCTCCAGCATATGAACTTATGCCCTGAATATCTGTCTGTTCCTATTATCCAGATTTCTAAAAATCTCAGTTTTGATTTTTGAGAGCTATCATTAGTAACCAGCTGCCAGTTAAACTTTCTACTGCTAATCATTATTCTTTGAGCCCAGTGGGAAAGCCAATTTTTCGCTTCCACTTGTCCATTTACTGATGTCCTATCTGACCAATTTAGCTATAAGATTGCTATAAGGAACAATTTCAAAGGCCTTGCTGAAATTAGGGTGTACAACATTCACTGCTTTCCCCTTGTTCATAGAGCTGTTCATCTCAACAAACTGGTTAATTAGGTTGGTGAGGTATAATTTTGCCCTTATTGTAGTTTTAGGGTAGATACTAAGCATAAAACAACTCTATTGTATTCCTAAAGTATTTACTTGTATTTCTGTAAAACTATTCTTATTTGTAATGAACAAATTCTGGAAACTTAGAAAAAAAGTTGTAATTACACTGAAACTCTGTATTGAAGGCAGGAGACAGGATGTCTCGTGGAGTTTTACTAATTTTTTAAAAAGCAACAACAATGAATGGGTAATTGTATAGTACATGCATATTGTGAAATTTATAGCCTTGTAGTTAGTGGTTATCTCCAGGAACAGGAAAACAGGACATCTCGAGCCACCCGAGCATGCTGAACAGATAAGAACTGGTTTTGTTGTGAGTAAGAATTTTAGACTTTAGGTCACCAGAAGAACACAGTGATGAAGAGAAGATGAAGTAAACGACCACCAGAGGTCTCAAAAGACCACTGGAGGGAGAAAATACTCTAACCCTAATTTTACTACGCATGCTCAGACTATGTAAATGAATTCTGGGAACCCATTAGCATAAGACTGCCCTTTCCAGGAAATACAAAGATTATGTATGTTTAGCCTGAATAGAAACTAGTTACCTAGCTTGCATTGGGATGCACATTTGGAGGAGTGATCCACTATGCATCTGGCACTGCAAATAAAGAATACCTGCTTAATAACACTACGTTGTTATTGAGTTTATCTTGGAATCCTTGCCCAGCAACACCTAGCCTCCCACTTCAGTGAGGAGTGATAGAAAGCAAGGGCGCTTGGAAACTCCAATCTTTGAATTAGTATGTGGCATGATTCAATCAGGTTGCTTTATACAGAGATTAATCTAGCCTTTAGATGTGAATTAACCACTGATATATAAGCTTTATTAATTTTTTTTAAAGTTACTGTTGTACTCCATGGTGCATCACAGTTTACACAAAATAGAACAGTGTCTTTTTTACTTTGGGTTGGTTAATTTCTTACTCTTTCTCACTATATCTTGTAACTACAGTATCTGAGGCAACATGTCATGTATGACTGTAAAAACAAGGAGGAAAATAAGCATTTTCTCTTTTTTTTGGTAGCTTTGTACACAAATGAATTACCACCTTACCCTTCTATCTTTTATGTAATGTTTTGTTATTCACCCTGTTCATCAAAATAAAATATGAGAGGAAAATATGAAATATTTCCTGCTGCATCTTTGTAATAAAGTGTTTACAACTTCTTTTCGAGAAGCAAATTTCTCTCAAATCAAAAACCCAGTTATTCATACTGAAGTCACAGAAGCTTTACAGGCTTTGATTCAATGAAACATGCATCTTCAAGCATACATTTATACTGTTCAGCAAAACAGGTAGAGATAAAGATAAGTCAATATAAGCATTCATTTAAACCTTGGTGACTTCAGTGAGAAGTTAGTTGCATTGAAAGTATTATTTCTGGGAACACACATAATACTTGGGATAAATCATTGTAGCTGCTTTATGATAGTTTATACTACTTGGAAATGTAGCCTGTGTTCCTAATGATATTCAGAATAACAGAAGATGGCAGAACATCCTAGGCATTCTTATCAACTTCAGTGGCTTAATATTAGGCATAGAACTATGTATTCTGCTCCCTCTAGAGAGACTAGTCTGTTATTAGAAGATATTCTACAGTACAGAGTTGTCTTCAAAGATAATACAGATATTTTTCTCATAGATTTTAAAATTAGATTTTACAAGCCATAGTCTGAAATGTACACCATTACAGAAATTTGTTTTGTGGATGGAAAATATGAGATATGAATATGGAATATACCCTCAAACAGTGCGATTTTATTTCTAGTTACTTCTGAGAGAGTATACCTATTACTATTGGGTTTACCAGCCTCCACATTATACTTTGTTTTTCTAAATCCTTCTTCTTCCTATTTGATTTTGATGTTTAATGCATAATAGATGTAGATAATAAACATACGCAAACAAATCACCCTGTTATGGAATGCATATGTGACCTCACAGATGACAATTTACCTTTATCTAAGTGTTACAATTATGAGTGCAATGACTGGCCTTAACTATCACTACCAGACTCACCTGGGATCCCTACCTATGCCTTCTCTGTCCATTGTTTCTGGGAGTGCCATGCAAATCCTAGTGTGGGCAATGAGTCCTGGCCTGAGCTATGCTGTTGGTGTTTACCCATCCCTGCACCCTGTTTCACTGGTCTTCCTGCAAAAGAACATCAGACCTGCGTCCTGGGTCCTATATTATACGTAGCTTTGTGATGACTCTGACCCTGCCTGGGCTTTGTGTATGGGTCCCCAGTGACAGATTACCTCAGCTTGTTTTAGGACTGTCGTTGGCTCCTGACACTGGCACCACCCTGGCTCTGCTCAGGCCCTGAACGATGACGTTCTATTGGTGGGGATGCTGCCCTGCCTGTGCAACAGGGAGCCTTGGATCCTGGCTTGTAAAGTAGCCCTGCTGGTGCTGCTCCCTGACACTAAGTTTCTGAAAACATCTGGTTGAAAAACTTTCAAAACAATTTCCTGTCTGAGAATTCTGGTTCCACAAAAATGGTGTTTTCCTTAGGAACAATCTGGTTCCTTTGGATTTTTGAAGGAAAGCAGGCAGGAAGAGAGGCTTCCCTTCTATCCCTTGCATGCCAGCTGGCATAATAGTGGGTGAATGGGCAGCCTGCCCATCTCACTGGACTTCACTGTTGTCAGAGCTGCTCAGTTACCCTGCTTCCCAATTGGCAGGCTGCTCCAATTGCCTGGCTTCCTGGATAGCTTCCCACCTGGGTAGCCAACTCCCTACACAAAAGTTCTTGAAACACGCTCTATGTGGTCTCAAAAAAAATCATTAGTTTTTGTGCAATAAAGTCATACAGTAAAGTGAAGTTTTCTTTGTTTCCAAGGAGAAAAACAGAAATAAATAAAAAAAAAAGAAAATTGCCAACAGAACAAAAATTGCACTTCAATTGCCTCTTTAGTTTTCACAGCAGTCTCTGTACAAAGAAAAGGGACTACCATGGCAACATTACTTGTATTACCAAATCTAAAGGACTACATAAGCCATTCTACCTCCACTTAGTCTAGTCAGTCTGTGGGTTTTGCACTTAAAAGGAAACAAATTGGCTTCCAAAAGTCCCTCTGAAATGTTAAAAAGATTCAGGACAATCTTTTCTACATTTTGAGACATAGTATTGTCATTAAGTGAAATTAAGGATACATTTAGAAATCTCTTTATATACCTTTCTGTCTGTCAGCACCAAGAAATTAGGAGATTGGCTTTATTTGTTGAGTGTTATAGTTCACATACATAAAAATAAAAGCATGCGCACACATGTATATATGCAATGTAGTTTAGGCAAGGAGCAAGCCTCAGGCCTGATCAATTCCCAAGAAGTTTGGAGGAAACACAGCTGAGACAGCTGACCCCAACTGGCCAAAGCTACACCCTATACTGTATCAAGTCATGCTTAGCAAAAAAAACTGAGGAAGGAGGAGGAAGTGGAGATGTTCACAACTAGGGCATTTGTCTTCTTACTAAGTCACCATTACGTGTGATGAAGACCTGCTTTCCCAGAAACAGCTAAATACCTGCCTGTTAATGGTAAACAGTGAATGAATTCCTTCTTTTGTTTTCCTTGTGTGCGTGGCTTTTGCTTTACCTGTTAAACTGACTTTATCTCCACACACAGGTTTTCTCACTTTTACTCTTCCAATTATCTTCCCCATGACACCAGGGAGGGAGGGAGTGGATGTGTGGGGATGAGCTGCCTACCAGGGTTAACCATTGATGTATCCAATTCAGCAGTCATGCCTCAGCTGTTTTGACTAGCCATTCTTCTTGTCTCCTCATCAAGCTTTCCAGATCTCTTGCGACCCAGCAGTGGTACACTTAGGATTTTGAATGATTATACAACAATAGAAGCAGGGTATGGATTTAAGACAAATTTATTGTATCTTTGTGGTATGAGACACTGGGTTATAAAGAGCTTTAAGACTGAATTGCCCACGCATTTTCTTGAAGTAAGCACATAAAATTCAAGAAACAGATTTTGATTCTCTTAGGCCATGTACTATTAGAACAAAAATTAGACTAATAATTTATTAAAAGATAAATCTTTGATCTCATAAATCAGACAACTAATATATTAATTTACAAATATGTCCTCTACATGTTATTGCCCATGTCTATGATCCAGTCTTGCTTAAGTTCAATACCATGATTTTTCAGTTAGGAGGAAATCCACAAAGTTTCCTGTGAATTCAAGATCTCTGTTATTTTCTTAATGCTGAGTTTTTGCATATGCATGATTCTGAGCACTCCTAGATGTACCTGCTCAACTACTGTAAATTCCTAAACTCACAATGCAGTTGCTAAGATTGGAACAAGCAACTTCTCTCTCTGCTGTTTAATGACATTCTTTCCACGGGAGTAAAGTGCCATGCATGTATAGAATCTCTACACAAAGCAATCACTTACAACATTCATCAAACTTTCAATTTCAGCTCTCTGAAAGCTCCCCAGACTTGTTCTCTGTTAAGCAAAGGAGGAAGATATCAGATTGCTGTTTCTGGGTGGTTTGAGTAGCAGTAGTCTCAGACAATTTTTTAAGACCATGCCATTTGAAATCGCTAGTGGGCCAATCTATGTAAGAACTTAAGAATGCCTCTACCAGTACAGATCAAAGATCCATTTAGTCCAGTGGCTATCAATGAATGCTTAGGAAGAATATTAGACCGCAGAATGTGTATAGTGACATTTTCCTAGCACACACTCCTACTGGTAATTGGTCTGTGTTTAGGGGCTACAAAGCTATGCTGTCTTAGTGAATAGTGTCCATCAGCTAATGTAGGAACCATGGTATTGGAGGAAAAACTGAATTATAAGGGTTTTTTTCCACCTGCCAGTATGCCCATTTCTATGAAAATAATGCTGACAGGTGAGACACTTGCCGCATTCTTCTTGTAGTCTCTGCACAAGCTGTCATGTCCAGTGAGCTAAGCCTTGGAGTCCTAGCCATCATATAGAGAAATGGACGAAGTTACTATTTCAGCCTTGTGTTTGCTAAGAAATACGTGCCTGACTCAAAACATCCTGTTACGAATGGCTTCACTTTTTTGACTGCATGCAAAGAACCATTCTGTCCAACACTTTTCATACCCTTTGTAAAAATTCTTTTTTCTTTTGATTCTCCTTTCACTTTTCTAAGTACTTTTTCTGTTCTCACAAGAAAGGTGGATTCCTCTGATCTTTCCTGCTTGAGTATTTACTTTTGATTTTCTCAATCCAGTGAAAATTAGTAAGCTTAAGTAAGTCAAGAGATATAAAGGAGAAAGTAAACAGATCATTTTATGAAGGAGGAGAAGGATAATATCTGAAATGCTCTGTTGGAATGATTTCACCTGATTAGTCCAAACTCTAACAGATTAGCAGATGGCAAGAGCATTTAAATGAGTGCAAATCTGTCCTTTGTGCTTTTATGATCCCCAGAACACAATATTTATTCCGATAGTATGTATCTTGAAATATTGTATTCTAACAATGTTATGGAACAGAACTCAAGGCACAGAAGAAGAATATGAGTTTTAGAATCCCTGTCTCTGATGGAGCTTTAGAATGAAAGCTGACATGATGATAAACCTGCAGTCCTTGTCAAACTTTTTTTTTTTTTTTTTTTTTTTTGGTCAAAATCAAAGGGGAAAAGAGAATAAAGTAATTCCTAGAGATACCAGGGAAGTAACATTGGAATCATAAATTAGATATATAGGCAGTAATTCCTATAACACTAGAATAACTTGGTTTTATAAATTTATACAGAAAAAAAATCTTAATTATTTCAAATTACAGATAATTTAGGATGAATTTTGCAATTTTTTTTGCATCAGATTTTCTCTTGTTTAACTATGTTTTCTGACTTAAACTTCCACACATTCAAACATCTTAGAATAAGACATGACACTGGTCCCTGATAGGAAAAACTGACACAGAGTTTTTCCTGTTTCTATGTTTTCTATCAGTTGGAATGCTTTGATGCTTATAGAAATCTATGTCTCATAAACTTTTTGGTTTTTAATCTGGAATAAAAAATTAGTAATAATAATAATAAAAAGGTATTCTAAGCATTTATCGTATTAATCTCATCTTTTCTATTATTTGCTTTCTTATCTTCAGTACCACAGTACACAACTGAAGTAACCCAGTGGAAATCACTGATATTATGAAAGTTACACTTGCACTGGTTAAGCAATAGTAGTCTTCCCAAATAAAGGAAACTAGGTTAAACTGAAGTGGGGTTCTGAACATATATCAAAGAATTATTGGAAGAAACATTTAATGTTGTAATTTTCTAAAAATAAGAAATTATATGCCCAGGAATTAAGAAGTAAGGTGACACTTAAAAGACAGGTAAATATTTGAAAGAGGTAAAAAGCATAGCTTATATTGCTAAATAAATTGATTCAATCAAATATTTGAGTAATGCCTTGCTAGTTAAGACTGGTAACTATGCACTTCCTCAATTCTGGATGGTTTTTAGCGGTCTCTTTTTTTTTTTCTTTTGGTTTTGTTTTGTTGCTTTAATAATGTTTTGTATTAAGTCTGAAAGACCTGAATAGCCTAATTGTAGCAATATTAAAAAATAAAGCCATTCCAAAAAGAGAAAAATGTCATTCAGTGTATCTTTTTCAGATGTTCATGTTAGTGAAGGATTTCTTGATGTCTAGTTTAATCAATTCTTCATAAGACTAGCTAAAGTGAAAAATGTGGGATCTAATAAACTAATAAGATGACTACTATTAGCTTGATACGGTGCTGTATCCAAGTTCTATTATTTGAAAGATTCAGCTCCCTGCTGCCACTAGAAAATTAGACAGCTGAAACACAATTCACAATTGCTTTTCCCTAAGCCCACCAGAAGTATAGCTTCATGGATTTTATCACCAAAATGCATAGAAATGTACAGTGAAAACACAGGAGAGACTTACTTTAAGCTGTTAGTATATGCAAAGGAATTAGGAGAAAAATCTTGTATGCACAGAAGCTGACCTACTTACATTTAGTGGTCTATGTTAAACATAAAAAACCACATTCTGCTGAAGGCATTAAATTCCTTAGGAAGTAATGACACTACTTCGAAACTGTTTTTCATTTATTCATGCTGAGATTGTCTTCTTCCAGTGTGTTGATGTTTGATACTGCAATTTTTTGTAACACAGATGGCTTCTAAGCATTGTAATACGTTATATGGAAAACAGATACAGGGGAAAAACAGTAATAGAACATAACATCGGAGAAAAGGTAAAACTTTAAAAATAGGATCAAAGGTTGGAAATGTTATTCCCTGATGGATATTGTGTGTCAGTTAAAAATGATTTTAGAATGAAAGTTTGTGTTGCAGAGTTGTCAACATGACAGGTTATTATGATGTTCATAGATAAATTGGTAGGCCATAAAACTGCAGGAGGTAACATCAACATGATACTGTCCTCACTGCAGAATTCCGTGACTATGTATGTCTATATTTCCAGCCTACTGATTTTGGCAGTGGTTCATAGATACTAGTAGTACGTCAGGGAAAAAACAAGTATGACCATGGACAATGTGAGTTATGAAGGAAGACCAGATTATAAAAAAGTGCAAATATAAGGTCAAAGAATTAAGAAAATATGGCAGTTAAGTATTTTTGCAACATGCTTTACACTGAGATTTGATTGTGAGAGATAAATAGTAAGACTGATCTTTTTCAATGATCAATAAAAAAAAAAAAAGAAATAATTATATAGAATTATTTTACTCAGATTCATCTTGGTGTCATCTAAGGATGCATATAAAAGTTTCTATATTTCTTATCTCTGCTGCATGTCAAAGCGCAACTAACTTCACTGGGCTTCAAGATCCAGAAGAGTGTTCCTTCCCAGTCTGTCTGGAGCTGACTCCAGTGCGCTCTGAGCTCCTGGTTCCTCCTGTCTTGGTCAGATGGAGGCAGGGGCTACAGTTCCTTTCTGCAAGTCCAGCCAGCACCAAGGCTAAGTACATACTACAGGGGAGCTTAGCTTGATCCCTTGATCAGTGCTGAAGTTCACTGGTGAAAAATGCACACACACTCACTGTCCAGAGCAAACCACATTTATGTATTACATGAATAATCACGCTGCTTTAAACCCATAGAATAGCAAGGCATTTAAGTAGTCACCATGCCAGACTTTGGATATTTCCAGGTACCAGTATCGCCCTACTCATTAGCTAGTCCACACAAATTTTGCTAGCAACTCACTCTGATTTTGGGTTGGATTCATCTCCCGAGTCAGACACATGAAGCTGCTTGAACATAAACTTCTAGTGCAATTATACCATTGTGGCATAATTATGCTGTGTCTGACAACTTTGTGTTCAGGAACTTGTGTTTGGGCAACCGAGTCATTCTGCTAAATTTAGGTATCTACAACATAAATGATTGCATATGGACTTTGTCTGTAAGCTCCTGCTACCGTCAGTAGACATCTAGTCAATACAGTCAATGGAGACAGAGAGCTATTCAGTTCTATCAAGGCAGATATCTACTTCAGGAAGAGATAAATAGATACCTAAACTCTTGACTGTACCGGCTACATCTTCATTGACTATGATGGGAGCTAGGACCAGTTTACATGGTGTAAGCTATGTTGCTTCACAAGAATTTAGATGTCTGAATCTGAAATCAATTCTATGCTTAAAGACACATTTTTTTTTTTATAAACCACTGATCTGTGGGTTTTTTAAACAAAACTTTCAAATAAATGTGGTGTCCTATAACTTATATTGAACAAAGTATGAATCCAAAAGAGATTTTAGTGAGTTCTATTGCAAGTATTACTATCTAATTCTATATTTTTTAGACTATTTTATGCTAGTAAAAAGTCATATATATATATTTATTCAAAATTTGATGCTTATGGATCTAGAAACATTTTGAGTCTGAATTATGGATCAAACAATAGTAAACATCTGTTAACTTTTCTAAATGTGTGATTTCTGAATACAAAGTATAACAAAAACTTGTTTTCCCAGAATCTTCCTTTTGCTCCTGTCATATACAAATTGTCTTGCATTTTTTTTATTTTCCGTATTTGTGAGTTTGAGACAATAATAATTATTGCATCTAATATTCTTAAACTATGCCTTTCAACATATCTGAAGATTAGATAATTGTATGGAATACTAGCTATAAAATGTACAGTATGAACACAGACTATGAAAACGTACACTGTTATTACTCCATTTCACTATCACTATGATGTGTTATAAAAGAGGTGGATAAATGTCTCTCTAATTGGAGGCACATTTCATGTCATATTTTGTTCATGCACTTTAGTGTCAGTCAATATAGCTATTTGAATGGGAGTATCCCTTTTTTTTTTATTTCTACTGCAACTAATTCTAAAACTAAAATAATTGTTTTGGTTTCATTTTGAATCTTCAAGGAAGCCTCAAGTAGCTTATATGATTGTGGTAACATCAACAGTGGGGAAATAATTCAAACCATACTTAAACCAACTGGACAAAAGTCTGTGGGACCAGATGGGATGCATACAAGGGTGCTGAAGTACCTGGCCAATTTCACTTTGGCCATCTGTCTGTCATCTTTGAAAGGTCATGGCAGCTGGACATGTTCTGAGTGAGTGGGAAAAGATAAGTATCACACCTACCCTTGAGAAAGGGAAGAAGAATCTAGAAAGGTTAGTCAAACTTTCTTCAGTCTCTGGAAAGCTTATGGTGCAAATCTTCTGTTTCCAACCACATAAAGCAGATGATTGTCACAAAATAAGTCAGTTACATATTGGGCTCTATGGGGGGATACAGCCACAAGGCTGAAGATATTTTCTCCATTTGAGACCAGATCTACCTCTTCCTTTTTACTTATGAAATCACAGATAGATAGTTATGTCCAGTGTTGGTCTCCTTGGTAAAAGAAAGTCATTGATATGCTGGAGAAAGTCATGCTGGTTAGGGGTTAGATTTGTTCATCCTGGTGAGAGGTTAAAGGACATGGCATTTCTGCCTATAGCTATGTGAAAGGATATAGAAAAGATGGGGACAGACAATAGTTAGAGTGGAAGTTAGAGCAGAAGTGCAGTGGAAGGCTGAGAGGCAACAGAAACATGTAAGAAAGTGGAGAAGTCTGACTCGATGAAAAAAGAGTTTCCATAAGAGTGTCAAAACATTTGATCTGTTGACCAGAGATTTGGTGGAAACTCTATCCTTGAGGACATTCAAAGTTTGAGTGGACATGGCCTGAGCTGCTTACAACAGGATGTTGGACCAGAAGGTCTCTGGATGTCCCTTTCAAACTATGTGATTCTGATGCTATTATTTTGAGTTCAATTTCTCTGTTCCTTAAAGCAATGAGATAAAACAAGAACTCTATTCTCATGTTTCAACCAGAACTTTATAACGAAAAAGATGCTGAATTTCTACTACTCTCTTTCTTTAGTTTTTTATACCTTCCCCCCCACCCCCCCCCCCCAAAGGAAAAAAGAATACCTTTACTAGAACAGCTGATATGTGTTGGAAAAAAAAAAATTACAAGCTTTGTGCGTGTAAGTCTTTCTTCATATTATAAACTATATCAGGCTGTGCTCCAGGGCTTTGGCTTTCCAGTCCTGTAGAACGGACAACTACTGATGAATGATACAATTTGAAAAAGGCCATGTAAGAGAAGATAATTGTTCCTCTTTATTGAAGTAAGAATTTGGAAAGTATGTAATTCTCACTGTTATGGAATTGAGATAAGGACAAAGTGCACATTTTAGAATTCAATATTTTTTCTCAGTTTCTCTAGACTAAACATAACCGTAGTTGGTCTAATAAAAGGTACAAAATTTCCCTCATACCTTTGTATTCCATCTAACTTTAACCCATCAAAGTTATTGCAGTACTGGCATTTCTCCTGTTGGGTCTGTTAGATTTAACAAATAAAAACAACAGACTACAATTCAAAGTGAAACTTCGCGGGTTTGCACTCAACAGCATCTCAAATCACTGACTGAATGCAGAATTAGTTAGGACTTCAGAACTTTTGAGACTAGTATCATGGTGTAAAATTATGGGACACTTAATGATGAGAAACTCTGTCACAATTTGATCATTATTAAACTTAATTGCTAATCCCTATGTTAAATGAGTTTTCATACTTATTATTATAAATCCTAGTGTTACTTAGCATGTAGTTGCTTCCGCAGCATCTGGGGAACATTATTAAATTTTATAAAGGGAAAAGAGTTGAATTTGTGAGGAAAGAAGTGTACTTTGTTTTTTTTTTTAGAAGCCAGAGATAGGATCTCCTCTTTTTGCTGGAAATAGTGTATTTTCATCAACTTTTTGAAAATATTGTTAAAACCATACTTCCAGGGAGTTAATCTAATGGAGTACCATACAAATTTAATTTAGAGGCAAAAACTCCGCTATACAAATTAATGCCTCTGTATTTGGTCATTTTTATGAAGAATCACTTTATAAAAGTGGACAACAAGAACAAAGAAAGGGAAAGAAAGATATGTTAATCAAAGTCGTTTGAAAATATATGATGTATGGAACAAAGGAAGCAGGAAGTCAATACTGAATTTTGGCAATTTCATTTTATTAATCTTCTGATAAATATGGAACTGTCTATTTTATGCAGGATATAAAAGCAATTAATCTTTCTACTGACATTAAAATCTGCAGCAGATCTAGTATATGATGTGTATATCAGAGACGTGAAGCTGTATAATTAAGTATAAGCAGTATAATTAAGTATAAGCAGTCCTTAAACAGAAGTTTAGTGAGTTCAGGCAAAGGGACTGGGCATCAAATGGAATGGAGAATTCTGTTATTATCAATTCAGTTTTGAGAAAAGAGCTTCTATGTACAGTTAAGTTTAGAGGCTAGGTGTCTTTTTTATACCACTCATCTCATGATTTATTTTTTCGGAGTTCTTTTATTTTCTGTTGCTTCACTCCCTGAATACAACCACACTGCAGGAGGTTGTTGTTAGTGACGTGGAACACATAGCTTTGTTAGACAGTTTCTTTTAAAAGTGTTGATGTAGCAGGAACACAAACATAAGCTTTATAAGTAAGTGATCCAAGCACCAGAACCATGTTTTAACCCTTAACAGGCCTTCATTCACTCTTAAACAACTCATACACATTCAAACACCTGAGCAGGCTAAGAAAGAGGAAAAATGGCTAAAGGTTATAAAAGTATAACAAAAATCAGTCTGCAGTTTCTAATTTAATTACTAGTCGAAAAGCAATTGTTCCTTTAAAGCTAGCCATAGTCCTGAAGGAAATGTCAGAGGTAGTGAAAAACCAGCATTACTTGCTTTCTTCTTCATTGTGTGAAAATATACATGTCTCATTTCCTCTGACTTCATAAATAAGTATATTAACATTTGCAGAGAGCCTAATCCAATAGTTCTTCGTTATGAGCTATTCTATTTACTTCAAGAATCTCCAGCATTCAAACCGACCAATATTCTCAATCCAAAAGTGATAGACAATCTGACAGTGATACCCTGAACAGTAGATGTTCTTAGGATGTTAATTTTTTTTGCATACAGAGTGTCCACAATCTGTTTGATTCCTGCCCCTCAGCAGATGCACTTAAAACTAGAGAGTCCTGTTAGCTGTTTTAAAGGCCACTGTAGCACAGAAAAAATGAGGAGATGTGCCATATTAATTTTGAATGTATATCAATTTTCCCAAGACATTCTGGCAGGCAGTCAAGGAAAGATTAAATCATTAAGATAAATGGGTCCTTGATAGGAAACAGCAAGGTGTCATGGTGGCACCTACAAAACAGACACAAGCATCTACCTAAAATGTGGACTTATTGTAAACAAAATTACTCAGCACTCCTTCTGATGAAATTAAATTATAAGTTTGCATGTTAGTTGGGAACATACTAATTCCTAAATTTTAATGACTTTTCTTTCTAGAAAGATTAATCAAAATGTGCACATACTCACTAATAAAGGGAAAACTGCACAAGAGGGAGTCTCTTAAATACTCAAAGGTATGTTCAAAAGAAATATTCACTCGCCCAAGGTGGAGGTGATGCTCACTTAATCTGCAGAAGTATCCTTGGATGGTGTCCCATATATCCAAGGGGAGTGTCTGACGGCCAGACCTGCTTGGTCTGAGGGTACCAACTAAAAATCAGTTCTTCAGTGGGGCTCTATTTATACACTAGTAATGTCTGAACTGTGGTCATTCTAGTTCATTGTGGGCAAGCCCATGGCAAAGGCAGGCTAATGTTCTGGACCCTGAGGTGCTGGTAATTACACTGTTTAATGGCTGTGAGTCATCAAACAAATCTTTATCAGGTCTCTGGCAAGTCCTGATCTTGTTTTTTTATCAGGGCAGTTGCACCTGCCACAGTTGGGCACAGGATGGATTGGGGCTCAACCAGGGATAACCTGTGTCACTCAGATGGTTTCTCCTTATTGTGGATTATATCCAGACTTCTACAATTACTCTTTTGGGGGGTATTTCTCCTGTCATGATGGATGTTTTCATCCACATCTTACTGTTTCCTCACATTCTAATCCTCTGCAATTTTAAATACATCATTTCATTCTAGGGTTTTGGCATTCTTTGAAGGCTGAACAATGAATTTCATAAGAATGGAAGACTTTTGAACAGTATCCTATGCTGTATATTATCTTTTCACACATTTAATCAGAAATGAAGGAAACATTTATCATAAATATTTCTTAAAACATTTTCTGTCTGCACAAGATAAAAGATTCTGTGTACAGTTTTTTTTTTCTAACTGGGTGAATACTTCAGATTCACCAAAACCAAAAGCCTAACCACTTACATAACAATTTGCAAACAAAATCCTTTTCTGACTTGAGGCAAGGAACATTTACAAATTCATGTTGTCCCTTCTTTTGTTCTTTTTTTTTTTTTTTTTTGAAATATAGCATAGCTTTGGATTTGCAAATGTAGATTCTAACATATGTTGACAGATAATCAAAATTTTCATTGGGGTTTTATTTTGATGATGAGTAAAAATACAGTAGTTAGCCTGGTAAGATGTCAGACTGAAGTCGGTTTCAGCTCTATCTATGATTAGTTGTATCTGTACAATGATAACTTTATGGTCTGTGTTTCCAGTCATTAGAATAATTCCTGTAGTATTAATAAAAGAATGTATTCTGTAGATATGCTATAATAGTTTTCACTTCTGGTAATATTAAATGACAATTAAAAAAAAGAAAAAAAAAAAAGGAAAAATTATATCTGTCTTGCTGAATAATTGTAAGGAGTCTCTTTATTCTTGCATTATGTGTTTCTTAAATTCATGACCTCCCAGTGCACAAGATTCAGAACAGAAAACGCAATCAATAGCTATAACTTGCACAATCTATCTTTGTTTTGAAAACAATTGTTATTTGCCTATGAGTATAATCAGTAAGTAATTCAACTGCATTTATGTAAGTATGAAAGAATTAGGCATAAAACAGAATTCAGTTGTTCCCTTAGAAGATCAAAAGAGAGCTTTATTAAAGAAAAATGTTACTATGCAATAATTATTGAAACATGATTCCCTGCCTTGAAAAGTAAATCCATTTCTCATATTTGGAAAAGTAAATATTGGATTTTAACACACAACTTAAACAGTTCAATTCCAGTGCTTAATATAAAATTAAAAAGAAAAAAACCCCAACTGTTTAAGAGGCAAAAATTCATTATTTTGCAGCTTCACTGTGTGTTATTTTTTGTGTTCAACACATGCAGATATCCAATGTATTCATAGCAATACTAAAATAAAACAAGAATATTTTTCTTCTTTTACCAATCTCAGGAACTTGTAATACATAATTTTTAGATATAAAAGGTTAGGTTTTAAGCCAAGCATGTGTTGAAAAGGTTACACTCCAATTTCCAAACCCAAGAGCACAATGAAAGGGATGCTGGCGAGCTAGTTCTATAGAGTTTGATTTTTAGATATCAGAAAAAAAGAAACAAAAGGCCAACTTTAGAAACCATCTCTCTTTTAAGAGGTCATCTTCATTGCATGACAGTCCTTTGGAAATTCATTAGCCATTTTGATATTTCAGATGAGCAGGCATTTTCAACCTGGAACATGATTGTTGATACAGAACCAGGATGTTGCTTTCACATCTCTAAAAATGTACCAGTATTTCTGAACATGAACAGCTAAATTCTGGCATTTTAAACTAAATACAGAAACTGACACATAGAGATGAAGTTCTCAGAAGTGATGAATATCCAAAACTTACCAGTTTAATGGGAGCACTTGCATAAGAAGGAAGTGCTCTATGGATCTAAAATGTAATTTATTTCTAATAGTACTCTTCATACACCATGACACAAAATGCTTTTCAAGAAAGGCAAACTTCTTCCCTCAGTCATAACTCCATAAATTCAGAACTACTTCAGATTTAAATGTAACAAAGACTAAATTTCACCCAAAATGTTTAAGAACCCTTCTAATGCTTCTTATACATCTAAGGACTGGAGTATGTGACAGAAGAATGAGGAGAATGAGGAAATTGTCTTGAATGTGATGCAAGTGCTTGAACTGTTTATGTTAATTTTCCTATTTTTTTTCTACTTTATTATTTGGTAGCTGAGATAAAGTATCATTCTCTTGTGATGTCTGACTGTTCTTGGCTGGTCACCTTGGTATGTTTTTGCATATTAGTATTGGGGTTCACAGAAATTCGGTTTGTGTCAGGGCTCTGAGGGCACCTCCCTCCCTGCCTGTGCTTGTCCAGCTCCCCCCAGGGCTCCCCAAAACCTGCTGATGCCCAAGACCCCATATCAGACCCACAGGGCCATCAACCTCCTCCTCAGTGATGCTGCAACAGGGCTGGTCTCCAGTTCCCTGCAGCCCTGCCCATCTGTGAGCCCTGCTGATCCAGGCCAACCCACAGGCCTAAGTGCCAGCCTGGTCTTGGGCATCCCTGAGGTCCAGGGCTGAGATAGCTCCCCAGCTGCCCTGCTTCTGGCTGGTGGGTGAGATTTGACCTGGCTGCCAGGCCCTACCCCAAGGGAATACCCCACAGGGAGTCCTAGCAGTTCCAGATCCCAGGATGTGCCCTGACAGTTTGATACTCTGTTTTAGTGACAGATCTCAGTAAATAAGTATATAAAGAAAATTATGTCAGCTGGCATGCAGTATGCAAAGTACATGTGGTAATTGTTTTATATGTACATCTTATGCACAGAGAAAATAAAATAGGAAAGAAATAGCTGTAAGGTCTTATTGAGCAGTTCTTCTAAACAGGTATCAGGAGCTTTTGTTTGATCAAAATATACTTTCTTGAATTACTTCCAGGTATGTTTTAAACAGATAGAGATGCAATAATCTCAGCAAAACACCATTTCCTTTTACTTCATTTCAACTTAAATTGTTGCACATCAATAAATCTTTGCTGCTTTAAAGAAATGCTTCATTTTAGAAGAAGTCACTGAATTTTAATGGAATGGTACTTAAGCAGCTGTGCACAACATTCATGTCTAAATGCTTAGTGTCAGATCAAAATGGGAAGTTATGAAAGTCTTTAGAGAAGAAAGTATTTCTTCCCCATTTTAGCCAAACTGTAGAATCCTTGGGTTTGTTTATTTTGGATATTTTTTATGACCTATTTTCTCTACCATTCTATTAACAAGTGAATGCGTTTTTAAACTTCAAATCCTATAAAAATGAAGGAAAGATTTTAGAGATCAAGGAAATAAATTAGAAGGCCCCAATTCTGTATTGCTTGGTAACAGCATTATGCCTTTTCAATAACCTTTGAGTCCAGGTAGAAATTGTATTCCTTCAAAATTTCTGACTTAAATAATACAAAACAAGAATAGAAATTGTGTTTAGCTGTAGTGATTCTAATTCTATGTATTGGTTCATAACACTTGTCCTTGGACATGACACATATTACAATAGACAAGTACATGATTGAGCATCTTCACGTGACAGTTTTGCTGCTGATGTGACTTTCTGAGGACAATGTGTTCCCTTAGAATGTTAGAGTAATAAGAAAATAGTCAACATTTCAGAGACACAAGATGTTCTATCCTGAAATATGCTCAGCATGGTGAAGTTTCTGTAGATAAACTACAATAAATACACAGTCACACATGGCAGTGACACTGACACTTTGTCAAGATTTAGGACTAGGCTGGCTACTAGACCTATGACAGATGCTCTCTATTAACTTTTCTCCCTTCCCAACAGTGAAGAGAAAAGGATTAAGGGAGACTTGTCAATTAGAAAAGAAAACTAAACCAGCTTTAATGAAATGATTACATTAAAATGAAATACACATAAACCCAATACCATACCCTTTGATGGCAATTACATTGCTATCACCACTGATGTTGTGGAGCAGGCACTGGGGAAGGCCCAGACTGGACTCAGTGACAGACAGGAACCAGATTCAGGAGCTGCATTCTTGAACTAGATTCAGGAGTGCATGGATTTGGATAGAAATTAGAATAACAGACAGAGACCCCTTGTATGCCAGCCATTGAAGAAGAGTCTTGACTGCTGTAATCCCTCAGTTTTATACTGAATATGACATATACGGAATGGAATATGTTGTTGAACAGTTTAGGATTACCTGTCCTGGCCAATCCTCCCTGCAGTTGCATACCTGGTACAGTATACCACCATATGATGGAGTGTTGTTCTAGCAGAACATTTCTAAAGGAGGTACCATATGGATTTACGACAGAAACCAGCATGAAGTTCCTCTGTACCTTAAAACTGACTTTTCTCTGTTAGATGCATTTAGAGTGATACCCATAAATCTAAGACAACAATTCCTCTGACTGTGAGTAGCTGTAGGTTTTGGATCCTGAAAAATTAATGAGGTGATGTGTTCATCAAATGGAACTTACTTGTCAAGTCAACTAAGTAGTCACCAAGCTGACCAGTGCCAGTTTCCTGTAGAATTTCTGGACATCACAGACGTGATTAAAGCAATGGTCATACAGCACATACAAGAGAAAGTTAAAATTTCACTCTAGTCACTCTAATGTGACCTTCATTTGGAAAGGACCTTTCAGTTCTTCCGTCCCAATCATCAACCTGGTTAGAGATACCAGAGATTATAAAGTGCATTTTAGTCACTCTGTTCCTTCTGTTGGAAAATGGAAACAATATCACTGTGAAGCAGTCAAAGTTGGCCTCCTCATGCCCTCTGCTGGCAGAACCCAAACCCATTAGAAGTGGATAAACCCTGAGGTTCCATGGGTAAACTAAAACTAAAAAATAAAACACAAAACCCAGACCCTTTTCTGTGAGATTTGCCATGCCATTTCCCAAACCTGTAGTTGGCACACAAGCTTGTAGTTAGGCTCTGAACATCTCCCTTGACATCAAGTGCAGCACAAGGAGTGTCTGAAGTGGAAAGTCTCGAATTCACCCAAATCGGGGTTTCTGTGGCACTCTGGTAAGCTCTGCAATCTCTGTTTTGCAGTGTGATACCACTAAACTACCACACAGTAGACAAATTATTTTTCTGGTTTTCCACTGTCACAAAAGGCAAACTGTTTTCCTACTTCAGACCAGAAGAGCCTGAAGGAAATTTGTCCTTTAACTACTAATGTTTTCTTGCTGTGTCTATACATTTCTAGTCAATAGTTCTTCTGTATCACTGGGCAAAGAAAAGCTGTTGCTCAATATCAAATACATTCCTTCCTTTTCTGCCTTTTGTGTTAGTTCCTGAAGAGTGTTAGCTGTGTCCCTGGAAGCTGTAGGTAAAGCCTGGTTTGATTTTACTACACTTGTACTTGCAAAAGAATGAGTGGATTTAGGATTTTTTTTTTTTTTTTTTTTATTTTGGGTTTTTCTTTGGGCTAAACAATCTTTTCTGAAAAAAGCAGGTCAGAAAATTCTCAACATTTTTATTTGTCTAACTGAAGAACTGATTACTACAACAGAAGATGGAATACTGAAAAAATTGTACTTGGGAAAAAAAAATATTTCCCTATCTTTGGCTGATAGCTCTTATCTTCCCAGAAAAAAAAAATACTAGGAAAGAGATAAAATGCTGATCTGTCAGTAGGGGATATAAGAGAACAGCTGCTGGTCAGAGTATAGGCAGCAGAAAAACTATGCCCATGCTAGATTTCAAAGGCTTTCTACTATTTTCACTTAAGTCTGTGTTGAAATGCCTGGTTTTGAGCCTAGTCATTCATGCATTCAAATAGGAACAGTACCAAATCTCTTTTTTTTCTATAACGCACACATGTATGTGTTTGTTTGTAGCTTAAATGCCACTGCCAGAAGAACCTTCTTTTGCTGATTTATTATTGCAGGACCTTTGATTCATGTTATTCCACTGAAGGCTAGGGCTCCCATTACGAAGGCACATTCCATGCTTCCAATATAATTTCAAGGGAATGTGATTACCTATTAAAGACAGTTGCCAATAGCAGCAATGAACATTTGCTGGACTTCTCTGTAGAGATTTCGAAATTGTAATGTGATCAGATTATGTACAATATCAATATTTTCATTGTTTCAGTAAAACAAAACACAAAAACACATTTTGTGTTGTACCACATGGCTTTAATTTGTACATTTATTTTGATTACTCATCATTCTTTTAATGGATCTATATCACTATGAAATTATTTGGAAAAAAGCTACACATTTTTCAGACCCAAGGGTGTGATCCCATTGCTATGGGATGTAAGACAACAACTAGGATGCGAGTGTCTACCTCCACTATAACATGTGAGGCCATGTATTCATAATGGTTGGCATACAGAAATGTCTCTATATTTAGAAGTAGATGCCAGTTAGGATGGTGACATTATTCATATTAACCTGCATATTTGCAATAGAGATATATTGGGGAGACTACTTATGCACGGAGAAATAACTTATGGGGATGTCATAGAGATGACATGAACCTCAGACTTAATCTTTTGCTTTTCTTCATTTGTATGCCAGTGATGCTAAAAACAATGTTATACTTTTGGTAGTCCAGTATAAATACTCTTAATTAATAGAATTCTGATAATTAATAAGTTACATTTTTTGTCCTGGAGCATCCTGTTAACATAGTTTGCCATTCAGAAGCCCATACTTATTTTCTTCTGAAGCCTAGAACTTACTAAGCATAGTAGTTTGGGTTAGGTATGAATTAGCAGGTTTCTGTATTATTCTAAGAAATAGGACTGATGGACAGGCAGTACCATAACAGTCTCATCTTCTCATTTGTCTTACTTTTCTTTGGGAGAAGGATCTGTTCCCATTTCTTTTACAGAGCCATGACAAGATACAGCCCTGCTCAGAATACAACTTGGAAGAGAAAGGGTAAAATACAAGACACAGGTTTTAAGTTCTTTCTACCATTACTTCCCTTTTCATGTTGTTATATTTGGTACAGAAAATAGTCTAAAATGTGTTATTGCCAAACAACCACAAAACCAGAAGCTGCCTAGGCAACTTGTCATGGTTTAGGGTCAGGGCAGCCCCTTAGACCTATAACAGACTCTCTCTGTTAACCCCCCCCTCCCTCCCCAGGGGGGAAAGAGAAAGGGAATAAGGGAGAGAGACTTAGCGATTAGAAAAGGAAACTAGAACAGCTTTAATGAAAATGAAATTAATAATTATAAAAATGGAATATATACAAATCTATACAAAACCAGTATCGAACCCAACCCCCCTGATGGTAATTACACTACTGTCACCACTGATGCTATGGAGCAGGCACCGGGGCAGTCCCAGACTGGGCCCCGCAGCAGACGGGAGCTGTGTTCAGGAGCTGGATTCTGGTACCCGGTTCAGGAACACACAGACCGGATCGAAGGCAGAACAGACAGAGTCCTCCTTGGATACTCTGAGGAAGGAACCAAAAGAGGACCCGAGGCAAGTCAAGCAAAAGCTGGCAAGGCAGTCCAAAAGGGGAGAGACAGTTTGGTCAGTTTAGAGTCACCTGTCCTGTCCGTTCCTCCCTGCAGGTGCAGCCTTTCATTTTCTGCACCCCCCAATGTGGTACAAAAGACCCAGCAGTGGCCTTGGTCTGCACACCAGTCCTTGGTAGTAACTCTAAATATGAGGTGTTATCACTGCTAGAAGCAGACACTGTCTGTGAGAACAGGCTGCTAACTTCAGAAAGTGCAGTTTAATTAACTGAATTAATTTTTCTTTTAATTAAAGAACCGAGATGAAAAGTAAAATTACTGAACAGAATTAGTTCTGTTTTCACTCAAACCGGGAAACAACTCCATAGAAATTTCAAAATATCTGTGTCTGCATTACTAAAACTGCCATGAACTATCCAGCTGAACTTTTTGCATTTAGGGAAAATGCAGGGACCAGCACATCCTGCTTGCAAGGACTGAACCTCATCCCAAGAATACCACCTTCCCTATCATGTTATCTCTCCTTCTGTATCAGACAGAAAGGTTAGTCTCACTTTCAATAGCCACAGGATTTCAATTTAGAAGGCTCCCTGATCTCATAAATTGAGATCTTAACTTGAAGTAAAAAACTGGAACAAATTCATTGAGCTTATTTTTTTTATGGAGAGCTATGACAGGAATTTATTCTCAAATACTGTAGTTGTGAAGGCTTTAAGTTCAATTGTTATAACTTTGACTTGAATTTATTAGCTTACTAGCCAAACAGTGCTAGGCCTGACCTGAGAATGAACCTGTCTTTAAAGAGTAAATGTAACTATATATAGGAGAAAAGAAAATCTTGAGTGAGGGCAGAACATACCTAGTTACCAAAGCAACATGCATTTCTACTGTTAGAATAAAACATTATATTATTATTAAGTAATAGCTGGTTGTAAAACTGGACTTTTCTGTGGAAAATAGTCTTTATATATACTTTGATAATGTGGATAAAATACTGTGCTGAATTATTAATAAAAACATGTGAACTGGATTATTAAGGCAGTCTCACATATTAAGTAAGTTAAGGGAGATCTAAAAGAGAGTATAGGCCACTTCTCTTCTTTCAACAGCATGCTACAACTGCCAGTCAAACTACCTGATTATAGCATCTAAGCAGTAATATCTGATAGTCAACCTACTAGGAAGTACTCTGTGATTAATAGATACTGAGGAAAAGAACATTTCTTCTTTATTACTGGTCTCTGAATTGAAGTATCTTTATATTTCTCCTTGATGGATTCATAAACATTTAAAAGTCAAAGACTTCTAGGAAGGTAAAATGTTGGTGAGGCAGGTATTGTAACCATCTTTTGACTCCCCTCTTCCTTGAATAAACTGGCACATTATCCAGCAGAAGCTTGAGAAGTGTATATACGGTATTTAAATTGGGAAAACTGTTATAGAAAAAAAAAAGGAATCTTGAGTTCTTGAACAGCTATGCTTTTTCAACTAGCAAATGATCATAACATATTTAATTAAAAAAAGAAAAGCTACACAAATTCCAAATTGATATTATTACAACAATTGAGACATCTAAACTAAATTCTATGCTTCATAGATTTTTTTCTATAATTGTCCTATAAATATATAAGCAGATATATGTATACTGAGGAGAAAATAAAAAGAATATACTATTATGATTTACTATCTAAAGAACACACAGTTTATAAGTAGGGCTGTCTATTTGTAATTTACAAGTTTACTACCTAATTGCCCACAATGCCTAGATAAATATTATTTTTTAATCTATTTAACTGATACAGTACTGATACTGTAAGTTTAATAAAAGGCAAAAGATGATGGTAAAATGTTTTTATTAAAAAAAATGTATTTCAGAGCCACTCTTGAGCAGTGTGTTTGTTAAAAGAAAAAAAAAAAAAGAAAAAAACCCCTATTTTATTGGTGTCTTTGTACACAGTAATGCTGGCATGGGAAAAGAACTTTCTCAAACAGGATGACATTTGCTGTCCAGGAGGTGACAGCAATCTCCATTGCAAGGATCCTTAAAGCCGCATCTTCTGTTGGATCAGGTGATGCTACCCAAATTGTTGTTTCACTGAATTCTTATATCCTGCTGGTCTCTGGTACTGTGAAAGGGATTGCTGTTTGCATACACTGTTATTGTTTATCTTAAATGACATACAAAGCATCTTTTAATTATCTTCACTCTTTACAAAATAATTTCCAGGATCCCAAGAGCACCAAGTGGCCTTAATTTCCTTGACAGTCTTACCTGAGATCTATACACCCACCTTCTATCAGCAAAGTCCATGGGCACCCAGTCTTTGTCTGAGGGAAGTGGTAGGTGTGTTTATTCTCTGCCTCATCCCCAGCCCTGTCTCATGAACAGACTTGGGACCCATGATTAGCCTTGCTTCCAGCCCCACACCTTATCCCACCTCCTCTTGCTCCTGAAAGGACTCCCTGGATGGACTCTGGACCTGATGGGTAACTGCTTGTCTGGACTGTTGGTGAATTCTGTTACCAGCCTCTGTTACTGACAACCCTGTCCTGTGCCTTGAGGGACTGCATCCTGGCCAGTGAGCCTGTGCTGCTGACTCATTCTTCATCTTTGAGCAGCCCTTCTCTTGGTAGTCCTTGGCAGGAGTGTCCTGCATGGCCATTTCTGCATCTGTAGGAAAAGTTTCTACTGACGACTGCATTTTACCTGCCCACAGTTTGATCAGCTCTGCCATGGAAAGCACCCCTTCCCAGCACAACTTCAAAATTACCAGTGACTGGATCCAGCAGTAGCTGTCTGGGGGAATTTCTAAAACTGGATGAAAAGTCCACCTGGAGAGCTCCAGTAAGACTTGCTGTGGAGGCAGATAGGAGATCAGGCAGCCACTCTGGCTAAAATCAGTCTATTTTCTCTTATCAGACCTTTGTCTCTAAGCTGGGAATAACTGGGGAGCTCCTGAGCTACCCAAGAAATTAATGAATCTAGTGTACTATGTGTGGGCAGAGGCACAACACTGCAGTGATACCCACCTGGGCCACAATTGTACCTGTAGAATAAACATGAATTTTCTGCTCATATCTCACTAATTCCATAGTTCTTGCCACATATGTTAAGGCCAACCTGACTCAAGTTAGCAACTGTGTAAATAGTGCATTTTAAAGGTTATGCATGACGAGCAGTCCTCATAAACAAGACGACACTTTATTCACATGGAAGAAGTAATTTACACAAGGTTGTCAGAGATGGTACAAAAGTAAGATGTGTAGTTCAGGTAATATATTCACAATTTATTAAACCTTTCCCTGATTCTTTCTTAGCAATAGTAGTCTTTTTCATATTTCTGACAAAGTGCAAAACTAGGAAATTATTACTTCTGATAAAATTAAGCATTTTAAGTCAAGTAAATATTGTTATTGCTATAGTCTGTAAGGACTGTTTAATATCTTTTACAGATTGTTTACTTATGTCATGGTTTAGGGTCAGGGCAGCCCCTTAGACCTATAACAGACTCTCTCTGTTAACCCCCCTCCCTCCCCAAAGGGGAAGAGAAAGGGAATAAGGGAGAGAGACTTAGCGATTAGAAAAGGAAACTAGAACAGCTTTAATGAAAATGAAATTAATAATTATAAAAATGGAATACATACAAATATATACAAAACCAGTATCGAACCCAACTCCCCTGATGGTAATTACACTACTGTCACCACTGATGCTATGGAGCAGGCACCGGGGCAGTCCCAGACTGGGCCCCGCAGCAGACGGGAGCTGTGTTCAGGAGCTGGATTCTGGTACCCGGTTCAGGAACACACAGACCGGATCGAAGGCAGAACGGACAGAGTCCTCCTTGGGTGCTCCGAGGAAGGAACCAAAAGAGGACCTGAGGCAAGCCAAGCAAAAGCTGGCAAGGCAGTCCAAAAGGGGAGAGAAGAGCCCAGAGACCCTTCAGGTCCCTCAACTCTAGACCGAATATGGCGTATATGGGATGGAATACCTCATTGGTCAGTTTAGAGTCACCCGTCCTGTCCATTCCTCCCTGCAGGTGCAGCCTTTCATTTTCTGCACCCCCCAATGTGGTACAAAAGACCCAGCAGTGGCCTTGGTCTGCACACCAATCCTTAGTACTGACTCTAAACATGGTGTGTTACCACTGCTAGAAGCAGACACTGTCTGTGAAAACAGGCTGCTAACTTCAGAAATTGCAGTTAATTAGAAGAACTGAGCTGAAAAGTAAAATTACTGAACAGAATTAGTTCTGTTTTCACTCAAACCAGGACAACTTACAAAAAAGATGAAAACTTTTTAAGAGCTGAATGAAAACCAAGATTTTTTTTTTTTTTAAATTTACTTATTTTTCATACCTTATAAATGATTGTACGTCATGTTACTCAAGTAGGTCGATAGTATTGTAAGCAACCTCCTGTGGTTGACTACATCCATTTCTTCTTACAGTAATTTTCAAAGACATTTTACCTAATGTAGACACCAAAATCATGTTTGAACCGTCTTGTAAGAATAGACTAGGTCTTTGGGTATCATTTGGGTATCAGGCTAGCATAACACTCAAAAGATGGGGTAGCACATGTGTCTTTAGACACATTTAATCTGATTTTAGGGGTAGACTGGGGCCTGTGCATGCACAGAGTAGTCAATGTATCTAAAGAACAACTTATATTTATGTCATCTGCAAAAGATCCATGCAACATTCATGATGATTCAGACATGTACAAGTCCTTTAATGAACCCCCTAATATGAGAGATGATGTAGACTAAACTGTGAGCTAATAAATACATTTGGTTCTAATATCTGAAAGGTTACTGATAGTTATGATATATTGAAGAAATTCTTAGTAACATGTTGGAATTTTACATGCTGTAGTCTAAATGACATCTATGACACAGGTCGGTCATGAAAGCAAGGTCTCTTTTCTGAGGATTATAATTTTAGATGGATTCTCTGGTGGCTTTATGTTGATTTTCTCCAAATTTGCAACTGGTGAATGGATCAAAGCTGTCTGAAATGGAGTAAGAAGAAAGCATCTATGCAAAAATTAACCTCTGGCAGTTGTTTTTGCTACTTGAAACCATTGAGAAGACATCGTGAGGAGTATGAATGATTTTTGTATGAAGATATATAGAGGAGTAGATTCACAAGGTATAGTGTCAGACATCTATGTATGAAGAGTTCATTTTATGGTCCCTTTAATGTCAACAGTGAGAAATAAAACGAGCCACACAGTTTCCTATCAACCTGACCAATTTTAAATATATACCTTAATATGGTTAATCATGTTGAGAACTTTGAGGTTCAAACTCTTGAACAGTTTATAATGTGTCATTGAGTAAAAATGAAACTAGAAAGACTAACTTAAGTGTAAACATATATGTCATAAAGAACTACATATGATTACACATTACATATCACAGGAGTGTGAAGATGAGCACTGCACACAGCTTTGTACACAAAACCAAAGACATCTTTTACAGTTTTGTAGCAGAGATATAACAGGTGTTTGGTTGGTGTTTTTTTGAGAGAAGATGATCTTGGAAGTCTGTCAGATTTTCACAAAAACAGCTTGGATTTAGTGAAAATGAAACATGTGGGGTTGAATGTGTCCAAAAATTAAGCTAGAGTGTTATGAAGCTGTGTCTGTAACTGTTGGTGAGATTGTGATAATGTCTAAGTGCTACCCAAATGTCTTTGGCATGATGATTAGACCTTTCTTAAACAGCAGTGCAAATTTTTAGATGTGGACAAGTAAAATATAATTTAAAATCCACAAGACTGTGGTTTAATCTCTGTAACTTTCCCGTTGTTATATGTGTCTTTGTTAGTGTGTGTATATTTGCATACATACATGAAAATTTTGGTCCTACGCAGTCAGTGACAGTTTTGTTACTGACTTGTCAGCTACTTAATATGAAAATGATTTTATCCCTTGCAAAAGAGAGTTCTGGGACAATTTTCCATTGATTTTGGTTCTCCTTTCCTCTTTCTGCCTTCTAATTCCAATCTAATCTAAACTCATCTAATCTAATCTAATCTAATCTAGTCTAATCTTATCTAATCTATCTTTCTGCTAGTCATAGGAATATAGAAAAGTCAAAAGATGGAAGAAAGAGTCCTTCTTCCACGATCTTATTTTGATCAATTTGTATATGAGATTTTTAAAAAGTTTATTTCTCTTATCAAGTCAGAATGGGAACAACACTATAGATATAAATAACTTTTCCTCGTTGTCTTATTTATTGTAATCAGTGTAGGGTTTTTCTAGTATACTCTGCTGAAATGGGATAGGGCACAAATATAAGTTTTCCTAACAAGTGAGAAAATTATGTCTGGCAACACCTTTGGGCAAAAGTCTTCCTTAGAAGAAATGGGCATCTAATTGTGGAAAATGTTACTAAATAAATGTAATTGTCTTAAGGTCACAGATAACCTGTTTCTAAAAAACTTTTCTACGCTGGGATATTTCATCATATTACACTCATGGATAAATAAAAAGCTGGAAAGACTAAAAAAATAGATACCATTTTAGACACTGTTTAAAATTTTATGTTATTCATACTTTTAATACTGTGTTGACAGGGCTGAAAAAAGAGGAGAAAGAGTTCACTAGGGGGATCTCTCTAAGGAGATGTCAAGTGGAGACAAGTACACTACAGCTTTGCTGGCTGTCACTTTATTTTTGTCAACAAGAAAGACTTTTTAAGTGAGAAGAAATCAGTGACAGATGAATAATCCTAATGGGTGAGGTGAAGGGGACACATGTGTCTTTTTATGGCTCTGCATGTTGAAAATACCAATTCTAAAATTATGTGCAGGATGATACAGTCTCAAAACAACGTACTAGCTTTTCTTAAATGAACCTTCTACGGTTTTACATCTGCAGCAGTCTAAAATATGTGTGTTTTCTCCTTATGGCAATGTAAGCAAATAGGTAATATCTAGTATGGCAATCCAAAACATATCTCCTTTTTTTCAGTCTTTTGGGTATCTCAGATAGAACTCAGTAGATTTCCCTTACCAGCAAAATCAGTAACTGGTTGAGTTAATGCTTGTATGCAATATGCAATAGCTGTGTAATAGTCTTATTTTCAATAAAGAAAGAAACTACAGAGGACTTTATGGTTCATTTATTTTCTTTTTGCTGGAAATGTACTAAGAATCTCCAGTGGAATTTAAAAAACAAAAAATCTACAATCATTGTATATCCTTCTCAATTTTTTTTTTTTTTAATTAAGGTATTGTGTATTTGAATTCATAGTAATAGTTTTCCAGACAGAGCAATTCAATAATATTAATTTTGAGTGTGTTTAAGGAAAAAGAAAAAATAATGTTTAGGAACAGAGTTTAATGACTTAATATCTAAAATAGGTTTCTGTTCAATGGACCTAGTAGAATAGCGTCAAAATCCACACCAATGTAGTACAGTAGATTTGGTCTGTAACTGGCCATTTTTCATCAAGTCAGAAAGCTTCATTCTTCAATAAAATTTCAATGCTTCATTTTGCTGTCCTTCAAAATCCTACAATCCTATCATGCAAGGGCTGTCACATCAGACTTATACATCCAGGAGGTTACTGCATGACCAGGAAGATGTCTTTTTTTTTTTTTTTTTTCTGTAGAGTCAATCAAGTTATCACTTACCATTTCTAAACTTTAACAATGGGTCCTAGAGTCCTCATAAAATCCTGTCATTGCATGTTCTGCTAGACAGGTAATGTTAAGCCAAATTCTTCTTTCTCAAGTCAAAAACACTACAAGGAAAATACAGAGCACCAAAAATACAGCCCTATTAGGAAAGCAAGGAACCACTACTAATTCATTTTAGCTTTATCCCAAATTACTGTCTTACCCTCCTTGAAAGGATCAGCACAGATCTTGCACTTTAATAAGAAGCATCAAGTTGAATACCGTTTGAAGGGTATGCAGTTAATAAATTGTTCTCCAGTTTTGTCATCTCCCTTCCCCTCTCCAGTTTCATGATTTCTGCATATGGATTACATAGATTTGTCTCACAGTATTCTCCTGTTTTCATTCCTGATTTTTGGGACAATGTGTTGGTATTTATTCTGCTTCTTTATATGTTTATCTTCACTTTTGTGGAAAGGATACTCTAAATTTGGTAAAACAGTTTCTAAGTTTTGTAATATTGTAATCCATGTAAATTAGTGACAGACTGAGTCCCTACCCTGAATTCATCATCAGAGTACTAATTATGTAGAATATAAAGGATATGAGGAAAAGCACAAATAAAGACCAGAATTTTCACTGATTTTGTTTACTTCAGCAATTTGCAATCCTAGTTTAAGTTAAGCAACTGAAAACTCAAAATCATTTTGGCTGTTATGACCAGAGTCTTCAAATATGCAAACAGACCATATTATTTATTTTCTTTGTCTTTATATTTCAAATATCTGCTGTCTCCATATTTTATTTATGAATTTTATTCTCCGTGAGAATTGCGTGAAATTCTTTAGAAGTGGAAACTGTAAGTTTATATTAAAAAGATACAATGCTAGTGTAACAGATGAAAGGGACTACATATTTTAAATTAGCAAATAAAACTGCATAAAATAGAAAGGAATTGAGAAGGAAAGGAAAGGAAAGGAAAGGAAAGGAAAGGAAAGGAAAGGAAAGGAAAGGAAAGGAAAGGAAAGGAGAAGAGAAATCTACATCTGGAGAGCTCCATTTGTCTTTATTAGGAATATTTTAAAGAAATGTGAAGGAGGTTATGTGGCAGTGTCTTGCTAGCAGGAGGTCTGCAAGGGTGCCCCTGAAAATGCACAAGGAACTGCCCCACTGTGAAACAGAGCCATCTCCAGCTGTCTCCAAAATGCATCCACCACTGACCAAAGCTGATGGGACACCTGTCCTGGCGGCTCCTCCCCACAGGTGTGACCGTGTACTGCACCAGCAATGTGGCACACAAGATTCATCAGTGACCTTGGCCTCCATAGGGTGAAGTAAAACCAAGAGCCTTTATGCACTCTAATCCTTGTCAGTAACTCTAAACATTGAGCATTACTTATGTCATACCCATCACTAGTTTATAATTTCTCTTTCTAAAGAAAAGTTAATTTAGGTCATGATTGTGAATCTCCATCAGTCTTAAGTCTCTCAGAGCAGGAAAAATAGTATGAAATTTGTCATGTTTTGTGCCCATGGGTTGCAGGTCCACCTCAGGAGGTTACTGGATGCCACGCAATGACATTAGCTCCTTTCATCATCGTTACGCTATCCCAAAAGACGGTTGTTGAACACTGTAAATATTATGTAGCAATCAACAATATACAGCTCTAAATCAAGTATTCTTACCCAGAGTTTAATTCCCTTGAGGTACATATTAGACTTCATAATCTTTCATCGTCACCCACCAAGTACTTCCAGGTCCTCAAGTGAAAGCAATCCCACAAATGGGTTTGCCTTTACCCAAAGCATGAAATACCCACACAGTTTTCCCCAACAGATTTCTTCCATACATCACAGTGACTTTATCCCCTTCTACTGTTTGTGACGAGTATGACTGAGAGGACTGGCTCCATTGATGGAACCTCTGGTGTTAAATAGCCAGGTGCCTTGTGCATGTCCCAGTTTGTAAAGATTCCACTCCCCCCCCCCCCCCCCCCCCCCCCCATTGCTTTCAGCATAGGTTTTTAGCAGTCTGTTGTATTCTTCATTTTCTCTGGAGGCTGGTATACTGGTAGGTGATGTGATACACCCACTTGATACCATGCTCTTTGGACTAATTGTCTATAAAATTATTTTTGCAATGAGTCCCTTTGTCAAACTCGGTTCTTTCTGGAGTACTGTATTGCCACAAAATCTGTTTTTCAAGGCCCTGGATAGTATTCCAGGCAGTGGCGTGAGGCACAGTGATACGTTTCCAGCCATCTGGTGGTTGCTTCCACCACTGTAAGCACATAGCATTTACTCTGTCAGGCTCACGGGTTTGAGGGAGTGTGATATGATCAGTTTGCCAGGACTCCTTATACTTAAGTTTTGACCATCATCCCCCATACCACAAAGGTTTTAACTGTTCCTCTTGCTTCATTGTGCTTCATGTTTCACTACCATGGATATCCTGTGCAATAGCATCCATAGTTAAATCCACCCCTCAGTCATGAGCCCATTTGTATGTTTCATCTCTTCCCCCATGTCCTGAAGTGTCATGTGCCCACCCAAGCTAAAAATGGTTCACCCTTATGTTCCCAGACGAAGTCTTTTAGGGACAATTTATCATCCTGACCAACTTGCTCCATGTTTTGATGTTCCTCTGTGGTCTGACTTTTAGATATGTGGGCATCCATATGACATAATTTTACAACTAGTTTCTCTAGCTGAGCAGCAATATCTTGCCACGCTGTAGCAGCCCAAATGGGTTTACCTCTGTGCTGCCAGTTTTTTCATTTGCACCATTTTAACCATCCCCACAAGGCATGTGCTGCTATCCATGAGTCAGTGTAGAGGCAGAGATAGAGCACTGGCCACATTTCTCATTCATCAATGTCTAAGGACAGTTGGATGGTTTTACCTCTTCAAACTGATTCAGTTCACCTTCTTCCTCAGCTGCCTCTGCAACTTATCATGTGGGACTCCACACAACAGCTTTCCACTTCCAGTGATTTCCTACAAGATGGCAAAATCCATCAATAAATAGGTCATATTGCTTTTCATTATCTGGTAATTGATTATATAGCGGGGCTTCTTCAAACATGTGTTACTACCTCTTCTGGTTGCTTTCAAATTCGTTATCTTCTGTCCAATCAATCTATGATCACTTCTAGGATTCCTGGATGATTAGGATTTCCTGTTTGAGCTTTCTGTGAGATTAATGTAACCCATTTACTACGTGTAGCATCAATGGCATGATGAGTGGAACTTTACCTTTGAAAATCCAGCCTAGTACCTGTAATCATGGCACCAGGAGGAGCTGTGCCTCTCATTTCCAAATTAGCTCTAACTCCTTCATATGCTGCCAATATTCCTTTTTCAGTTGGAATATAGTTGTCCTTGAAGCCTTTGTATCCTCAACTCCAAAATCCTAGAGGTCAATGTTGAGTCTCCTCTGGTGCAGTTCCCTTATTCCCGTTCTCTTTCCCTTTAGGAAGTGAGAGGGGTTAAAAGGGAACATCTGACACTTGTCTAGTGGCCAGCCCTGTTCTAAACCTTGACAGATTTATTGACAGCCAGTGTGGGGCACAAGATGTAGCAGTAAATTTGATCTCTGTAGGAGCAAGTATAAACAAGAGCCTTTATGCATAGTGATCATTGGTAGTAACTACAAACATTGAGTGTTACAGTTTCTAGGATAAGAAGCTACTTGCAAAAATATATCATTGAAGTGGTTACAGCTGGTACAGTTCTCAAGACATAGAAATGTTTTTTTTCTTGCGTGCCTATATATGTATCTTTCATTTAACATGATAATCCACACAGATCCTGAGTGCATTTTTCCTATTTCATGATTTTTGTGCACCAGAACATCATTTGGTCTTAAGAAAATACAGTAGCCAAGTTGCAGCTGCTTGAAGCATTTTCCCATTAAATACAATGGCACTAAAGTGGAAGTGCCAAGGGCTATTATGCACCAACAGTATAGACAAGAAAAGTACCCATCTGCAGAAACCATGCAGCAAGGTAGAAACAGAGCAATGAAATAAACATGAAAGCAGTTGCAGCCTTAGGACAAGAAAAACAAGTGATCTGCTGCAATGCTTAACACCACAAGGAGAGATACAAACAGAGTTATTTGGGCTTTCATGGTTACAAATGTAGTAAGGAGTGAGCAATATTGCCTTTGGCACAGATCCCTCTCACCACTGTAATGTTCTTTTTCTCTCTAGAAAGCCAGGTCACCACATGTGCAATCATAGCCTTATCGTGAGAAATAAGAACTGAACTGCAAATGGCTGTTTCTGTATGAATCCTCCATGCCTTGTCTGTTAGTGTAATAACACAACTTCTTAAAAAGTGTTAAATCAGAAAAGAAAAAGCAATGTGAAAAGGCAGAATGCCAAAAGTTTTATCTTTAGAGCAAAGTTGAATACAAACAGTCCTTAAAGTAAAGGCCTTATCAAAGGAATGTTCTAGCTCCTGCTTTGCATAGTGTGTTAGTAGCATGTGTGAGGACGCCAGGACTTTTCTAGTTAAACCTGAAATGATACTGTTCAGTAACACATCAGTTAGAGGCTTCTGGTTGTGCCCTTCCTAGTACATTCAACGTCTGTCATTATATTGTTGATTTGTAATATGAAAGTGTCATACATGGTCAAGCACAGGGCTGCAGAAGGGAGAAACCAGAATAAATAGTCATTTAGAGTACAGCTGGATCATAGAACCATAGAATTGTCAGGGTTGGAAGGGTTCTTAAAGATCATCTAGTTCCAACCCCCCTGCCATGGGCAGGGACACCTCCCACTAGAGCAGGTTGCTCAGAGACTCATCCAGATTGGTCTTAAAAACTTCCAAGGATGGGGCTTCCACCACCTTTCTGGGCAACCTGTTCCAGTGTCTCACCACCCTCACGGGGAAGAAATTCTTCCTAATGTCTAATCTGAATCGACCTATCTCTAGTTTTAATCCATTCCCTTTAGTCCTATCACTGCCCAACAGCCTGAAAAGTCCCTCCCCAGCTTTCTTGTAGGCCCCCTTCAGATACTGGAAGGCCACAATAAGGTCTCCCCAGAGCCTTCTTTTTTCTAGACTGAACAACCCCAATGAAGAAGACCATCAGTTTTGTCCTTTAAATCTTTTTTTTGAGACTGAAAATGCTAGCATGATAAAGTAATGAAAGCTGCATGAATAAATATTTATTAAAACAGTGACTAAGCTATGTTTGGCCTTGTGTAGATCAGTAACTGATTTTTTTTTCTTACCTGAGGCATAATGATTTCCTAGAATTTTAGTACATTAATCACAGTGTTCTTACTGTCCATATTTTCTAATATTTTTATTACCACTACTTACACAATAGGCTTCTCTAGTATCTGTGACCATTGTCTTTAATTGGTCCCCATACCTGTTACTATGTGTAAAAATGGTGAAGATAAGTGCCACACAATGTCTTAGTTTAAAAAAAAAAAATTGTATGCCTCTTTCTTATCTCTCCAGTTTTCCTTCAGTAACTTTTTAAAATATGGACCCTGAATTCACCAAATTTTAAACAATTTTCTTGATTATCTGAATAATTTATTTTAAAATGTAGTTTTCACAATCAGAATTACAATGGCTCATCATTAGTCCTTCTCACTAATGTTATGTAACAGTATCTTTTGCCAGTGTGCTTGATTCCACTTTTCCTATTCAATCTAGCCATTCTCTCTCCTCTTAAATCCTAGGCTTGCTCTGTATTCTGTTCTGCTCCTCCTTGAGATTCTTTTTCCAAGCGCCATCTCATTCATCCTTCCTCTAAAAATGCAAGTAAATTATAGGGAGAGATTAAAAAAAAAAAAAATCCTTTCGAAATACATGTTTTTAGCAACACATTACTGCAACACCAATGGACTGAAGAAGTAATATGGCACAAATTAACAAGCCCTGGTGCAAAACACTGCTACAGTTAAAGTGTTTTCTGGGAACTATTGTGTGCTTTTTTTTTTTTTTTTTTTTTGTAATGACCAATGAGAATAATTGATTATTTGAGTAAAGAATTAAAATTAAAAGTAATTAAATAAAAAATATTAATTGCTATCAGGGTTCTCAGGAAAAGAATTTTTAAAAGCAGCTGAAATTTGGGATTTGTTTCTGGAGAGAAAGACTCGAGTACCCAGGAAATTCAAGTCAATAAACATAGAATCATAGAACAGTTTGAGTTGGAAAGGATCTTAAAGATTATCTAGTTCCAACCCCCTTGCCCTGAGCAGAGACACCTTCACTAGACCAGCTTGCTCAAATTCCCATCCAACCTGGCCTTGAACACTTCCAGGTAATAAACCTTTACAGACCATTGTACTTTGTGTGTGCTCCTGTGATCTGAAGACAGTGGGCATTACTCACAAAACATTTGTCTTCAGCTGTTGAGACTGCTCCTGAATTCAAGTGATTTGTAGTTAATGGGGATCAGGTGCTGCTGCTGGTGTCTCGTTCTGATCCTTTTCTTAGCTCTGAACACCTCTCAGGAACAATTCCACCAGCAGAAATCCTATGTTATAACTAGCTTTTTGTTCTTCCTTTTTCAGTTCACCTAGAATGCTACATGTAAGAAGCAATGTCACTATTTCTGTAAGAGTAAGGATCCCAGTACTGTTCATTCCCATGTGATGAGAAATTACTTTGCACTCAGTGTGAGAAGTGAGACTTCTGAAAAACATCACATCCTGCCTATTGATTCTTCATTTCAGGTTAGTAAGAAACTGATTCTCAAATGATTACACAGTTAATAATTGTACTGTTTAGCAATACAAAAAGATAAACTGCTGTCCTGGTTTGAGTGAAAACAGAACTAATTCTGTTCAGTAATTTTACTTTCCAGCTTAGTTCTTCTAATTAACTGCACTTTCTGAAGTTAGCAGCCTGTTTTCACAGACAGTGCCTGCTTCTAGCAGTGATAACACCTTATGTTTAGAGTTACTACCAAGGATTGGTATGCAGACCAAGGCCACTGCTGGGTCCTGTGTACCACATTGGAGGGTGCAGAAAGTGAAAGGCCGCACCTTCAGGGAGGGGTGGACAGGACGGGTGACTCTAAACTGACCAGCGAGGTATTCCATCCCATATACGCCATATTTGGTCTAGAGCTGAGGGACCTGAAGGGTCTCTGGGCTCTTCTCTTCCCTTCCCTCTTGGACTGCCTTGCCAGCTTTTGCTTGGCTTGGCTCGGGTCCTCTTTCAGTTCCTTCCTCGGAGCACCCAAGGAGGACTCTGTCCATTCTGCCTTCGATCCCGATCTGCGTGTTCCTGAACCCAGTACCAGAATCCAGCTCCTGAACACAGCTCCCATCTGCTGTGGGGCCCAGTCTGGGACTCCCCCGAAGGCTGCACAACATCAGTGGTGACGGTGATGTAATTACCATCAGGGGGGTTGGGGTCGATACTGGTTTTGTATAGATTTGTATATATTTGTATATATTCAATTTTTATAATTATTATTTTCCTTTTCATTAAAGCTGTTCTAGTTTCCTTTTCTAATCGCTAAGTCTCTCTCCCTTATTCCCTTTCTCTTCCCCTTTGGGGAGGGAGGGGGGTTAACAGAGAGTGTCTGTTATAGGTTTAAGGGGCTGCCCTGACCCTAAACCACGACAACTGCAAAATGTGAAGGTTGATCTAATCTCACACAGAACAAGTAAGATTAGAACCAGGCAATGTTTTTCCATTTTCAAGAACTAGTTGCTTTTAACTTTGGTTACTTCTTGTTAATCAGCACAGTAAAAATATTTTTATACACTCAAACCATAATTCAGCATTATATTCAAGCATATAATTACTTTAAAATCTCATGAAAGGATTATGTGGGTGCTTAAAGCTGAGTAGCTGATTAAGTCATTTGCCAGATCCAGCAGAGAAAGGAAAAAAAAACCCAAAGCAAATATAAACAGAAAGACAATGTTTTTTAACAAAATATATAATTAAACAGTGAAACTTTTTGCCACAGAATGTTATACTTCAGGTTTTTTTTCAATATAATTTCAAAAAGATACTAGACAAGCAATGTAATAAGAATCCATGTAAGTATTGTAAAAGGTTTTACTCAAAAAACTTAAAAAAACCCTTCCTTATTAAACCTCAGTTTTCTGGTATAAAAGAATATATACCTTGCAGAAGTTCTACTCCATGGTTATCCTGTTCTTGTATTCTGCCCTGAACATCTTTGGACGCAGCCAAAAGCTGTGGAACTTGAAGCATCATTAATGAGCTATTTGACCTTCAGATGGATGCAACACTACCCTTTTTGCAATGTATTGAGGTTTTGATTACAGTCACCTGCACAGAGATCTGTAGAGATTGAAAAGCCTGGTCATTGCCCACAGGAGAGATTTAATTTGCACTCTTAGTCACTGCTTTTGCAGTTTTATAAAGTAACATAACTTTTCATGTTTCTTTAGAAATTATTACATAATTATACTTGTGGGCGAAGACAAAAACAGTTTAATGAAAAAGCAAAGCAAAGCCATGCACAGAAGCAAAAGAAAAAGATTTATTGTGTACTTCCCATCAGCAGGTGATGTCTGGCCCTTTTCAGGAAGCAGGGCTCCAAATGCGTACTGGTTGCTCTGGAGGACAAGCCAATGTCCCCCCCACCTCTTCCTTTTCCTAGGTTTTATAGTTCAGCTGATGTCATATGGTATGGAATATGCCTTTGGTCAGTTTGGGTCAGCTGTCCCAGTCTTGTCCCCTCCCAAGATCTTGCCCACCCCATCCTACTGCAGGGGGAATGTTGGAAAAATAGCCTGGGTGCTGTGTGAGCCCTGCCCAGCAGCAGCCACAACACGGGTGTGTGATCAGCACCTTTCAGCTCTCAGTGCAAAGCACAGCACTGGGAGGGCTGCTATGGGGAAAATTAACTCCAGCTTAGTCTGGCTCAATACAATCCTTTACTGAAAATTAAAACAAATTAAATCAAACATTTAAGCATCTAGTAACCACTGTAACTTCATAATATTTTGATTAAATTTACTGTTCCTCACTTTGTTTTCACAGAAGTCATGTGTAATGTTTTCTTCCAAACAAGATGATAATGACTATATTATGTATGTATCTATGTAGTTTTGTCATAGTTTGGTCTCTGAATACCATTAATATTTATGCAATATGTCTTCCTAATTGATTTAACCTTAGTACAATCAACACAGAGAATATTTGTTAGTGAAGTTAGTGAAAAGCCTCCATACCCAGTTTCAAGCAATAGAGACTTAAAAGATGTCTTGTCTAAATTTTGAAACTATTGTTTTAAGGCCATAAACAAAAAAAGAAAGAAGAAAATTTTTAACATAGTTTTATATGATAATATTTTTCTTGATTGAAATATTTATGTATTTTTCTAGATATTCACATCTTAAATTGAAAGATGCACACTGCTTTGGAGTTCCTACAGAACCATTACTTAGAAAGTCTAATACTTCTTTTTCTTCTCATTGCTTTGACTGAATATCCTAGAGTGACTAGCTGTCATACTTTTTCATGTCATTCTTTATTATTCATTGGCATAAAGATTATTGTCAGAATCAGAGAGGACTTAAACCACCTGTAATAGTCGGCCTAGTAAAGCACTCTTTCTTTTATCCAGTTTTTCTTGAAATACCACCGGTTTCCCAAATGTCCTTTTCCATCATGTTGTTTTTACTTTTAATCACAACACATACACCAAGCTAATGGAATCCTAGTTGAACATAGAAACATGGTAAATAGCTACATTTCTTGAATCCTATCACAATAATATTCCAATTTCGAGTCTGCCCATGCTCACAGATCTAACCTGTTGATTTTGCCTTGTTCCTCATGTTCCTATGAATATTTAGTCCCTGCAAAATTTCTAAGGTATTTTAAATGTTTTTTTCTTCATCTCTGATGAAATACAAATCACTTCTTGGAAGAGTTTTTCTGGGATCTCCAAATCTATGCGTTGATATTTCAAGGTACTTTGCTTTTCTTATCTCATTTAAATCCATCTCCTATCCCTTTAAAGACTGCATAATATTTAATTATGAAAGGACATACAAGTGTTTTGGTTAAACAGAAATACAAATTACTATAAGGGGGTTGGGTTTGATACTGGTTTTGTCTATATTTGTATTTATTATTATTATTTTCATTTTCATTTTCATTAAAGCTGTTCCCATTTCCTTTTTAATATCTAAGTCTCTCTCCATTATTCCCTTTCTCCTTCCCTTTGGTGAGGGAGGAGGCTTAACAGAGAGCATCTGTTACAGGTCTAAGAGTGTGCCCTGACCCTAAACCATGACACTGTTCAGCATATAGCAAAGTAGAAAATTGTTTTTATTACAGTGTGTACTTTACAATATCTCTTGTAGATTCAACTGTACATGTGGGTGAATGAGAATGGCTCAAGCAGTGTCTCCTTTCCTCATGTAGCATCTCAAGGTTCTTTATCTGAAAAGTAGAAATTTTACCTCTTAGTGCAATAATATATTTTATAATTTAGCAGCTCTAAATACCATGTTATTAATGTCATAATCTAGATATCATATTTTACAGAATTTACATTGGGAAGATAAAATACTTTTCTCAATCTAAGAAACCAAATGAGAATGAAAGTATCTGGAACAGAGGTATTTTTTCGTCATGTGCATTTTTATTTTTAATTGATTTGAATTTAGTAGAATTTGACATTCTTTTGTACTAACTCCTTTACCTATGTCAAAGCTTTCCATTAAATAACTTCTGAAGACCTCTTAAATTTTTTTCCATGCAGTCTACTATGGCTCTTATCACTCTACTGTAGAGAAGTTGAGTGACAGCGACCCACTACAAGAAATGTTAAGAGAGTACTTACTACAATTTGGTATCTGAGAGTTATTAATTTCATGATATCTTGACTCTTCAAGCCAGAATAGTGATTTTTTTTTTAACTTGAATTTAAATTTTTTGCATTTTTTTTTCTGATCTATTTTACAGCTTTTGAGATAATCGTTTTAAGGGTTGACTGCATGCTTAATAAATTGTTCTTTGACTGTAAAAAAATGCAATGCCTTTTTGAAATGTTTTCCTAGCAGTATTTGAAAGGAAGTGTTTGTCAAGTGATTTACCTTTAAATGTTCCACATAGATAAATAAGCTTGAGAAACCCATTGGAAACTATCCCCAGAGTACACTTACTGTTTCTACATCAAATTGAAAGGTCTGCTTTTAAAATGGACCTTGTAAATCATGAGATACAAAAAAAAGTATTGGTTTTCTGCTCAGTTTCCTGGCTTCAGAAAGTTCCTGGGAACATTTAGCAAAGCAGTGATGGTAAATTATATAGGTATATTTAGGACTGATTCATATCAAGGAAGATTTGTAGTTTAAGTGAGTTCATGTAGTTTGGAAATAGGCACAGTTATGCTGATCACAGTGGAAGTTTTTACCTATAGCTTTCATTGAGGATAATTTATATATGCTAAAGAGACTCAGTGTTTGATACATAAGATTTCTTCCAAAATATTCCTGTAGCCAGGAATTCTTCTGGTACACAGCAGGTGTCCTTTTCAAATGAGGTTGCTGTCTTATTCTCAAACTCCTTCAAAATGTTCAGAGGAATGAAGTCCTGAACAGATGTTAAGATGTTTAGTATATTTTCTTGTGCTGGAAACCAATGTTCTGAAACCACACTGCTTCTCTGGACAATGGCATTCAAAGATGATGAAACATAAAATACAGTAAATAGTTAAAAGTAACAGATTCCATTTCTAGTTTTCACATCCTCTCTCTCCTTCCCTGTGCTAGAAGGCCCATTAGGATGCTTAAGAAAGCAAAAGAGTAGGATGTTTTTTTCTGTTGCAGTTATTTTCCCTGTTCAGATTCAGTGAAGTGAGAGGGCATTTGGATGGAACAGTCATCACAGAGATTATTCATCTGTGAGGATCACATACAGCTGGTGTACTTTAAGCTCACCCTGGCCATCCACTGGTAAAGCTGATGAAGGCAAGACCATCCACTTGTGATAAGCTGGCAAAGAGAATCAGCATCTGTCAGCAAAGACTGACAACAAGGAATACTGCTTGTAATAAACTAACAAAGGTAAACGTGAGTATTTGTGATCTTTATTTTGCTGTTTGCGAAATTCCTGGAGGACTTAGGGTACCCAAACCTAATATAATTTGCAGAAAGACAACATATTACTCATAGGTTAAACTCTATATTTGTATATAACTATGTGCATATGCATGTCATTTACTTTTGCTTAATGAGCTTTGATAAATATTATGTGAATCTCTGTATTTACTATAACTGATTATTGATTTGAACTGGTTAAGCATTGCTATTCTATAAATTGCCTTAACAGTGTTAACATACTGAAATTGCTACTATTTCTCTGAATTACTGCTATTTCTTTTAATTGCTGCTACTTCAAGTTTACACAAGAACCACACTAAGCACACTAAGTACCACACTAAGTCCCAACACCCAAATTCCCTTAGGCATAAATGGTTGACTAAGTCTGGGACTAGGAGTATATCTAACATCATTATCCAAAGAAGTCTGGAGGGCAAAAAGGTCTATTCTGAACCTCATGACCTATCGGGAGGATTTCCTTTACCTCCAATATTCCCAATATCCTCAATATTCATAGCCATAAACTACCGACCAGATCTGAGATTGCATTTAGCCCCATGTAGGCTCCTCTCTGAAAAGGAGTTTAGATAGTAAGAGGGTCCATTCTGAAACCCTGGTAATTCAACAGGATGGCCACTCTTACCCTTCTGTTCCCAATCCGTGTGAAAACCATACTAGCCCAACTCCAAGCAATTTTCATTGTGTATGTACATATATATATCCTTGTTTAAGTACTGTAATCCAAACATTTTAATCAATTTGCTTTGTGGTAAGTAACATATTGGCCTTGTGTTCAAAATGAACCTTGATTAACTTTTGTTGATTTTTACTAAATGTTATCATATTCACTAAGTTTTGTTAAATCAATAATCTACCTCAATAAATTGTACTGCTACCTTTTATTAGATGAGGTGCAATTCACTCATTCTGTGACAAGCAGAGTCCTAAAATAAGATTCTGTAAGAAATTATTTAAATGATCTAATGGGGAACCTCTTACAGCCTGCCCTTATATGAAGGAGTGCAATTGGAGCCATAGCAAATTGTTTGAGCACCTTCATGGGTTTTCATTTAAAGCCACAGGAGGGTAGCCATGAGGAAGATACAGCAATTCAGCTTTCCTTTTTACCCCATGGTATGATTTACTAAGGTAAGAACAGTGCTTAGTCTGTATTTTTATAGACATGTAGGCAGATCAGTATGATTAGTGAACCTGAACGGGCTATGCCTTTTTAGAAATCTTTTTTTCTATGAGAATAACAATGGTAATAACTTTTAGGAGGTTCTTCAGGCTTTTGTAGCCCTGAAAGCCAGACAACGCTTAGTCAAAATGTCACAGTTGAACGGCCACAATTCCTGTGGCTGCAGAATTGTGACTCTCAGAGTTTACCTGTTAAGAACAGAACAGTCAGTCATATTTCATGTTAGGACTTTTTGAATTTTGGATTTAATTCTTCCTGAGTAAGGATTGCCATTCTGTCTCCCTCTGGAAGTGTCCCCCATTGATGAAAAGTGGAGTAGATAGAACTTAGCAGAATGTGACTGTAGATAGCATGTATTACTTTTATTTATTTTTTAAAAAATATTTTTCACTTACCAAAATTTCAACAATGTATTATACATTATCAAAAATAACCTTTGTCTTTGGTGTCTGGCAAATTAGGGCTACAGATCACTTAGCTACTTCAAATAAGGCTTAAATTTAAATTTATTTTTATTTCCAATGATACCAGCAAGTCTAAGCACAGGCCAAGGTTATTAATGAGTTTGAATACATCAGAAGTCAAATAAATCAGCCATTGAAACAAGAGAAACCAGATTTACTGAAAACAGTATGCTAAAGCAAATGTAAAGCTAATGGCAGTTTCTCTGAGTTCTGACTGCATCCCAAGTTAATTTTAAACAGTTTGATGTTTCTATTTAGATCATTCACTGTACAACAAGTTGGGAACTTAGCTCCCTAGATCTATTTTCACGATCACAGCAACATTCTAGAAAGCTTTGGTCAGTCTTTATGTGAAAGAATAACTATTTTATTAGAGACCAAGTTGTCAAGCACTTGCTTCACAACCGCATGTTGAAGACTGCAAAATGTTAATCAGTTCTCACTGGAAAGTCTAAGGAATGTACTAAAGTGTAGCATGTGCACAATACAAAAATAAATATTTTATTATATGGTATTTCATGTTAATGCTGCAAGTTTCTTCTCATGTCAGACATAAGCTGCTTTGTAAAATAATTTGGGGAAGGTGTTTACTGCAATAAAGCAAAATCATATAGTTTCTACTTTATTACTGTTGTTATAATATATTCTTGTCAGAGGGAAAGAGACCTTTATATTCCTCCAGTGTTATGCTAAGCTTATCTATACTGTGCTTTCATCAGCTGGATTGAGAATAATTTGTCAGATCTGTTACATCAGCAGGAACAATACAATAATCACTCTGGATAATAAACCAACATTTCATTTCCTGTGAAGAATGAGTGAAAAGAAAATGAGTATTTATGGTGCTCAACACAATGGTTTTCTTGATTTGAGAGATAATTCAGACCTCTTGCTCCACAGACTGCTGTTTAGATGCTTGTACAGAGGCAAAGCATACATGCTATTCAAAAACCAACATCAGATGAAGCTCTGTTGACAGATAAGACCTCGAAAATCTGTGTCCAATAGGTTATAAAGTGACAAAACTAGTCATCTGCTTCCCAGCCTTTCCTAGTTCAGCCATTGCTGTAGCTTCCTGAGGGAGAAACTTCCCAAGCCACCCCTGGTTGTCAAAATACAGCTGCTGTGGCTCAGGCAGGTGTTTGCTACTGACAGCTTGAATTGAGGCAGTGGGGTTTGCAAAGCAGCCAGTGAGGGGACAGGAAGGTTTTAAAGCACTGCAGCTGTTTTCATCAATGAATGAGAACCAATACTGTCATTTCAGAGAACATGTCACTATTCCTATCTAAAATAGAAACAACTGATGAATTTTAACTTTTCATCATGTTCTATGGGGGGGGGGGGGACCCAACAACACAGCATTTGCAAAGTAATGTAGAAATTTAGAAAACAAATAGAACAAAAATATAATGGATAGAAGAGAAGTGCTAAGCTATTAAATGCCAGCCACTCTCATATTTAGAAAGGGCATACCACTTTTTAAAAAATGGATATCATCACATTAAAATGGAATTAAAATGTAAATTCTTGTGCTCAAAACAATATAAGAAAATGTCTGTTTTGAAATGTTGCTGCTAGGAATTTCCTGTGAAAAAGGAAATAAAAAGAAATACAGAAATTATGCCTATAGAATAAAGGCAGTACAGTTCTGGATTATCTGGATATTGATCTGGTTTTTTGCAGATGCTAAACAAGATGGAGAGAGAAAGCTGCGTATGTGGATTTAATATCTGTGAGCAGAAACTTCCAACAGCAATCAAAGCGTCTGGAGAAAACTATTTACTAACCTTTTTAAGACATATCTAATTTTAGACAGACACCTGTGGAACACTGATACTACAGCTTTATGATAAATTGCAAAAAAAACCCACCTCACAGGTCTGCACATTTTACTTCTAGTAACTAAGTTTATTTACTAACTGAGGCCTCTAAATTAGGAAGCTGCTCATCCCAGAACCCCATATTTTCATTACCTATAGGTGATACATTTCAGCAGAATTTGTCATGGCAATGCCTCTTTCTGTTGACTGCAGGCTAAGACCTTGTCTATCTGTCCCAGTGAGAAAAGTAACAGCGGGTTAGATAACTGGAGGACCTGGGAACCCACTGATGTGCATAAGGGCAAATAAAATAAATGTATTTCTACAATGTAGCTACTAATCAGCTTTTAATTTAGATCCCAAACAATATGCTTAGTAAAAAAAAATAAAAACAAAACCAGCTTGATATGCTAGAAACACTGAGTGATGATTTTATTAGTCTGGTTTTGTTACAGTAATTAAGACAATTAATAAAGAATGCATTAAAAGTTCCTATGTAGGGTGTCTCATGTATGCCACATTCAGAGGAATTATATTTTCTGTCTGAGAAGACAGTTCGTCATAGTTAAAATACTTTCCCAATACCATTGAAACTATAGGAAGGTGCAAAAACTCATTTAGGCTGTTAAGTGTGTAATATACTTTAATGTTTATCTTACATTTAATATTTAAAAATTTGTCAAAACATTAAAATCTGATTATTCCATTATATTTTTATGTCTTAAGTATTTTTAGATTTTATTTTTACTTTTCAATTCCAGTTTCATAAAATATTTCAAAATACTAAAATTACTGAAAAGAGGAAAATGACCAGTTCTATTGCTCTTTACTATAGTCTTTCATGCAGGAGCACTTACGAGTCACAGCTAATAATGTTGACTACAGCTTTAATTGTGTGAAATGTTCCATTTCTTGGAATAAGGACATTGCATTTATTGTCATCTGCTCTACTGGATCTTGAAGCAAGGTTATTCTCTTTTAAAGGAATTGTATCTGTATAATAATTTATTTCACCATGTATGAGGGTACTCTAGATTTATAAACCGATTTGCACTCCTAAAATGCTTTAGGCAGGAATTTTTACTGCTTTTATGATTCTGTTTCATAGAAGTAATTAATTCCAATAGAACTTATATGAGTTGACTTCTTTATTTGTAATAGAAGATGCAGTATTTTGAGATGAATAGAAGAAAAATAATTTCTTACGTAAAATCATGACTGATTATTGCTTTAGAGACCTCTTAAAATATTTGGAAGATGGAAAAGCAAAGAACGTCTTTGTGTTGCTTTTTATTTTGCTTTTGTGTTGTTTTTTTTTACCCTGAGATACAAAAATAAAGGAAAGAGTAGAATTGGAATTATCTGAAGGAAAATACACTTAAATTTTAAATAGAATAGTTCATATAGTGAAATTAAATTGTAATTTAGTCCATTAAATATTTTCTAACCATATCTCAACTCAACTTATGGGCAGTAGGGAAAGGAGGGCAAAGAATAAGGAAGCTTGAATTTCAGACATTTCTTCTAAATAATAATATTCATAGGGTAAAAGGTATAGTTTCAAATATTTATGATTTTTGACAATTAATCTGTAATTACAAATATCAGCTTGAATTAGATACACCATTAATACATGATAAATCCAAGCTGCAGTTTGTTTTATAACCTGATTTGGCAGATTCTGCCAAGCATGGTGTTTTCCACTATGAATCAATGGGACTACTAATGGGAAGCTGTAAATACTTATTTGCTGGTCCTAACAATACTTGCTTAAAAATCAGGTTTTTTAGTTGCAGTAGCCAATTGGCTCTGGAACATATCTTCTTCCTATAGTTTCGTTAAAATACACTTAATTTAAATATGGTGTCCAGCTAACAGGCATCTAATTCTTGGGGTCTTATGTCAGACATGCTTGAACTAGTGTGAGCGTAAAGACTAATTCTGATGCAAATAGTCTTCAAGTTGCAGAAAAGCACTGCTGTCTGGAGAAATACAATTCCTTGCTGCCATAATATGCAAAGAAAAATTGACTGGGGATGAGTCACTTCAGAGTGGCTGATTGCCACAAAGTCTGGTACTAAGTATTACTAATAATCTGCATACAATTACCATGTCTGTGAGTTTATATTAAGTATGTTTCTTATATACAGATTGATACAAACTGTGAAGTTCAGCATTTCTCAATGAAGAATACCCATTATCTGACTTAAAGAGAAAAGGAAAGCCTAACAACAGTAGCAAGTGAGAATTTCCCATTTAATGAAATAACACCTATGGAACTGAAATCCTACCATTTCCATTAGGAAGAGAATATGATGGTTCTGGAGTGAAAGCATCCATGTAGCACTCCTGGCAGGCACTGAAGGGAAGACTGACCATAAAAGAAAAGAGATATGTTATAGGAGTGTATGAATCCTCAATCCTTGACTACCACCTTCTCACAAAGGAAACTAGTAAAAGAGGTAAAAGACTAACTTCAGTTTGCAGTCTCCAGGGTTACCTAAGCATATTTTTCTCATCTACAAGTTTTATAAACATTTGTAGCTGGATTGATTGTTCTGGATATTTTAAATAAAGGATCACATTTTATCCTCACCCATTTTCAGTATGATTTTAAAGGAACTGACTAACAAGAATCTGTAATATGTATAAACTAAAGACTCATAACCACTTCACAACTACCCAAGTAGACTAAAAGAATTTCCATTGTGTCGTAAAGGGAAGCAGAGTGTGGCAAGGGTGAAGAATTGTCTTTCACTGACTGGTGAAACTGCAGTTTCTCTGGTGTGTGCTAAAATATATTTCTGAATACTCATGATCACAAAAGAAAGTGTAGAAACCCAATAAACTTCATCACAGCAATGACAACCACTAGGACAATAAAAATACCTAATTATTTTCATTGCTAGTGATAGTGTGGTGTCAGCAGACTTCATTCCCTGTTTATACAGATACTGTGAAAGCTGATGTAGTGGTCATTTTGTTAGAACAAGTCTAAGTCAAATGTTTAGAAAGCAATGACTCACTGGGTTATGAGGTTAGAAATGCACCAGTGGTGTGCTAGGAGACCACAGCAATGAATTGCACAATACCTTATCTGAGATCAGCTGTGTCTTACAAGAAAAAGTATGTTTAAAAAATCTGAATGGCTTTTTCTACTTGAATGCAAAGATTTTTGTTTTCTATTTGAAATGGGTTTAAATTCTGTTGTTTATCCTACTGAGAAGCTCCCCTTTACTTGATGATAAAATAGCTCATTAGGACTTTCCCATCTTGTATTATAAGTTCCTTTCCTCTGTTTACAGATACAGTCAGTGAGACAAAGAAAAAATGTTTCCTGAGAATCCTCCTCCCATCTCCAGATATAGAATTTATTTCCCAGAATAGAACTGAATTTAGAAAAATATGAGGAACACCTTATCCTTTGAATATGAGAAAGGAAAACTTCAAATAACAGACTTCCTTAAAATGTATATCTTGGAAAGGTTGTAGAAAGATTACTCTTATGCTATTAAAATAAATATTTTTATTGTCAGGTGACTATGAGGATATTTTTCACCCATGTGTATTCAGAATATGCACCAAGAATGAGTTATGTATTTGAATGCACTAATATGAGTGGATGAAAATGTTAACTATATGCCTTTGATTTCCTAGGATAGCAAGAGCACAAGGCATACTGTCAGCCGGAAAACAGAATATTAAAAATAACATTTCCCCTATACCTTAACTGTTGTAATGATAAAAAAAGCAAAAATAAAAAGCTAATGCTACTGTTGGTATGCTATATCTGTGGTGCAGTAACCATGACAACTCAGCTAGCTTTTCTTTTAATTTATAAAGCAAATATAAGCATTTATGAAAATATTCATAAAACGTGCTCATACAATGTTGATAACATTCATAGTTTTTAAAATAAACCTTTGTCAGTGTCCCATATTTCCTCATATTTTATGCATTCACATTCTTTACAGTTGTCAGGACTTTAAAAATTTTATTCTTGTCATTTTGATATTTTGCCAGAATTAAACTGAGTTGTTTTGATTTTCTTTCAGGATTTCTATTGCATTGCTTTGTTTGTCTTTTTTTTTTTTTTCTTTTTTTTTCCAGTATATTTTTTTAATTCCTCATGTCCTTATATTTGTCTGAAATGTTAATAGTTTTCATTTAAAACCAGCTCCAAGATTTTATTGATTTATTGTATTTGCTTGTGTGAGTTGTCATGCCAGCTATGTGGAGCATTTCAGAACAGAAGCTTCCTGACAAGTTAGGATCCAAAATTATTCAGCCTGAAGCTCTTGGCAGTATCTCTGTTTCTTCACAAGCAGTGCTGTAAAATGTAGGGTTAGAAAGGTAATATTTCCAATAGGCAGAATTTTTAACATCTGCCCAATCTGAAGAAAATTAAATAGAAAAACATGTGCCTTAAGTTTCCAGAAATTCTACACTGTCTTTGCACTAAAGGCATTTTTGTTACAGTTCTATGTTAAAGGCCAAATTCTGTTAAATTTATAAATATAATCACCCCCAGCATGCATTTACTTACAGGACTGAAACAAGCATGCTTCTAATATAGAGCTTGAATTTTCTGAAAGTGATGCTGAACTATCTGGCCACCAGCCCTTTACATTAATACAGTCATTGAAGAGAACTGGCTTTTCAAGTAGAAAAACTGCCTGAAAATTTACCTTTGTCCTCTGTTACTCTGAGATACCTGAGTGAGTGAGTGAGTGAGCCAGGCTTAAGCAGGTTGACTAGTATTCCCTAGTTCAAATAAAATCTTGGTGATATTGCTCTAGTGCTTCTCTTGTTCATTGTTTTTGTCTATTTTTTTCCTTCCCACTGCTGTAGGTAAAAGGGATGAAAAAAGAAAATCCATGTTGGCAAGAGGTATCAGAGAATGGAAAATAGTTTCTGCAACACTGCAGATAATGAAAAAAGAATAAGAAAGTGCATGTAGGGGTGGTGTAAATTTAAATCTTTAAATTAGTCATCTAAAAGTAGCCCAGGCTAATTTGTTAGATCATTTCTACAGCCAATAGAAGGAAGAGCTATAGAGAGTAATTTGTTCCATTTGTCTTTGACATTTCCATAGGTGGGATAAATAGAAAGGAACAAACTCCTTTAGAAAGTCCCTGCTTTTCTCCATTAATGACAGAAGGAGCCTAGAAAGCTATGGAAAGGTCTCACTAGGATTTGAGATATGTTCAGGAGATTTTAAATTTATTGTTTTGAATTGAATGTTAAAACACACAAGAATTCTTTTCTATAGCATTCTTTGAAGGTACAAGAATACTAACATTATATATTCAATAAATGTGTTCTTATTGATTCCAATACAAAGTTGAGAATAGTGAATGTAAGCTAATTCACTGAACTGGAAGGGAGACAAAAGTATTTAGAAGTTGCTTCTGTTATCATAATTTACAATATTTAAAGCTGTTATTGATCTATATTGTCTATATTGTTATATTGTTTATTTATTTAACACACAGCATTTTTTAAAAATACTTTTCTATAGTATTATACATACTGACCTAGAAAGTTGTTTGTTAAAATTTAGATATGATCAATTATTGTTGGAATACACAGTCATGATACCACAAAATCTGAGCAGTTCTTACTAGAAATAGATTGCATGAGTATGGTCATTTTCATATGGAGTTACAGGTCCATTGTATGTGAAGGAGATCATGGAGTGAAGTTCATGACTGTAAGAAACAGTTCCTATGTCTGTCTAGAATTTATGATTAATCTGACAAAGTAGAAAATAATTACTGTATTTTTTGTATTTATGCTTAACATAACCACATTTCAAAGTATACATCCTCCTCATCCAGAAGCAGAGGAGGAATAAGGTCCATATACACATAATATGTTACTATCAGTTTGGTCAGATTATGAGATGTGACAATACAGTATGGACATGGATAGGAATTCAGGAATAACACCTTTGCATGCTATGTCATAAGATCCTGTACGAATCACAAATTTTTAAGCATTACTATTTATAATACCAGCAGTAAAAGTATCCTGTAGAATCTCTAGGAGTATTAAGTGCATAAGCAAGACCACTGATTCATGTTAAAGAACACAGACTACTGTTGTACCAACAGTTTCAGTGTTCTCTTTCATGGTTTTTATTGTTTTTTTTTTAATTAAAAACTGTATTTCGGTTAAAGATGTTATAATGCATTGCATATTTTTACTTTGGCATGAAGTACATCTTGGCACACAAGCACGCATATACATAGAAGGTGATATCTATGTTGTGGTTCTGATAGTTAAATACAATGAGGTTTTACATTTCATTTTTTGCACAAGAATACCTATTTAATATCTATGTATAGATACAGACATCATGCATAAACTAACAGCTGGATCCAAGGAATACTAACATTTTCAAACATTTAATCACAGGTGTACATTTTAAAGGACATACTTCACCAAAGCATGGATTCACTTTTCAGATCTATTTTACATCTGGAGTTTAAGTCAGTGAGATCCGCAAGAACTTAAAATTGTTAAAGATACAGTAAAATATATATAAAAAAATTACTTCTAATTATTCAGAATTTTATGCAAGTGTGCCTGATGTGTCTATTTGGGTGGAAAAGAAACTTCTGCACAGGTTTACAGCATAGCCAAAAGGATCTAAAATGTACAAGAGGAACTGACAAAGCTGTGAAATGCAACACTGTGTTATTCAGCAAAATGAATCATCAGAATGAATAATTAGTAAAGTGAAAGATAGAAATGGGAAATTAAATGTCACTTTAAATTCCTTGAAATGTTGGAGAAGGACTAGAACCAGGTCTATGGACATTATACATCTCTGTATGAAGTTTGTGCCTTTCTTGAGAAGAAAACCTATTAAGGTCCTTCACATTCAATGCTTTGTTTGTTGAGTGGGTCAAAATAATTTTAAAGAGCCAGAAATATTTGGGTTTTGATTATTTGGTTGTAGGATTTTCCCTCACCAAGTTGTGGATTTTTTTTTGTTTATTCTGTGAATTTTCCTTCACTTTTCCAGTCTTTAGTGTTTCAAATCATATATATGTAACTGCTTCTGTAACTGCTTCTTCAGAGGTGTATTTGTGCATATATTTACTTTAAAATTACCAGCCTGTTTCATTTGTCAGTAGTTAGGAATATCAGTACATCTTGTATTATTTATACTATCATACTGAGTTCCACAACAGATGGAGAGGCAATCCTACACAAATGGCATTTTTACTGGTCAGAACTAGCAGGCTTTTAGGTAAATTGATGTATTAGATGTATTGAAATAGCCTTTTTAGAAAGTGACTTAAAATATCCTTTTCTCTACAAGTCTTAGGCATAGAATAAATTAGTGTCCTACCCTAAAGAAATATGAAGAGATGGTATACATAAAAGAATCTATTGAGAAGAAAAGTTTGCATACAAAGATAAAGGATGCTCATCTTTAGTATTAGGAGTCCTCTACAACTCTCAAGATAAGATTTTGATGTAAATAGGGATCTCTAAGATCCTAATAGGAAAACAATGGTCCTCAGAACAGTATCTTTGTTCAGACATTTAAGTTTTTAGTTATGGAAAATATATTCTTCTAGTAATATTGCCCTTTTTCTTTTTCTTTTTCTTTTTCTTTTTCTTTTTCTTTTTCTTTT